>JANQBS010000054.1:0-212923 GCA_033085395.1 Xanthoparmelia taractica | reverse complement strand
ATCGAACGATTTAAGATATCTATTAATATAATAATTAATTCGTTATTAAAGAAGAGATATATCTTAAGAGATACTATCAGCAAGAGAGAGTCTCGAGAGTATATATAAAAGATTTTACGTGCTTCGAAGAATATCGACTTAATTAATATTAAAAATTAGCTTAATATTATCTATAATAACTTAAATGCTAAGCTAAGACGTGACTTAAGAAGATTAAAGAATTAAACTATCTTATATAACTTTCTTAAGAAGATAAATAACCTTAAGCATAACTAATAAATCTATATAAGCAGATATAATTCGAGAATATATAGGTTTTCTGCGAAGTCTTCTTAGAATCGTTATTAAAATTAGAGTAATAGTAATAGAGGTATTTCTAATTAGTATCAACCTCGTTTATAATCGCAGTCTTCTTAACAATTTTAATTTCGATCTTAGTAGAGTGTAGATTCTAATAGTTAATATTAGCGACCTTACTTTTAATAGCGTTAAATTAATAATTAATATAAGAGTTAAAACGCTTAATTAACTTAGTTATTTTCTCGTTAATATAATAATTAAAATACTTATTTAAATTTATAGTAAAACGCTTATTAGCAAAACGCTTAGTCTCGTTAGTCTCTATAAATCGCCGTATTAAACGTATTAAATTCGATCCCGAATCGACCTATATTTAATAGTTAGCAATAGCAGTTTTCTTTAAGGTCAACTTAGGGTTTTTAATAAAATTTTCCTTCGAGATTAGTCTAAGATTTTTAGCAAAATTAAGATAATTAAAAATCTTAATTTAATGCTATAAATCGTTTAAAAGTAATTATTTATTAAGTCTCTATTATTAATAAAAATGCTAAATTAGAGTTTAATAAATAAGCTCGAAGTCCGAACTATTAGAAAGAAAATATTAATATCGAACGCTCTTACTTTGTAGGCGAAGATTAATATGAAAATAAGATGTATTATGCTAATTCTAAGCACAATCCTAAGCTTTCTACACAGCCTAATAATCAGTTTGCTGGCTTTATGAAAATCGAAATCTACTATCGAAACTATCAGGAATCCTTCTCATTCAAGATCAAATTGCATAAGCATTTACATGTTTGTTCTAAGAAGCACGTCTATGCCAACGAAGCAGTGCTGATAAAGCCTTCTAACCCTTCTAACTCCGCTAATAAGCAACTTATAAAGTCTTCCGCTAATAAGCAGCTAAAAATCATTAAGTCCACCGCTTCTAATCGAGATTTAAGAAATAATTTTACTTTCCGAAGTTGAACTTATATCATGATTGGAGTTAAGCTTAATCCTACTAATTAAGAAGATGAGATTTATGCTAATATCGAATATAATGTGAGCTTAATAGATAGATTATAATATTCTCAATAGTATTCGAATGCAGTTATCTTCAAAATAATAATATTCTTGCGAGTATATGAGATTGATACTTCTAAGCACGAAACTACGAAGTATATTATCTAAGATATCTATCTTTCTAAAATTAATAATCAAGGTCGAAGAGTGCTTACATATCTACGTAGAGAACTATATATTATCGATAACTTATATATTAAAATGCTTATTAAAAATAATATTATTAAGTCTAAAGAAATTATTATTAAGCCTAAAGAAATTATTATTAATGTAGCTAATAAGAAAGCAAGAATTAATAATTATAGCACTACGATTAATATTATTACTCGACCTCGAGGCGAATTTATACGAAGAAAGATCTATATTAAATTATTTATTTTCGTGCCTTCGCATAGCGAGATAATTCTATTAATTAAGAAAATTAATTTATCTAGCGATCGTAATTTCTTATTTGAGTTAGCATAAACGAATTTAGTAATATTCGCTTATTTAATTGATTATATAATAACTAAAATCTCAATTCGAAATAAGTCTAATATATCTATTCAAATCTTAAGAAAATTAAGCCTTAAAAATATTCTTAAAATAAATTACGAAAATTGCTTTTAAATTAATATCGAATCTAAATTCGTCTTAACGAAAATAATTATAAACTTAAGTATAAACTTAAGCTTAAATTAATTAACTTTCTTATTAGCTAAAGAAATTAAGCTATTAAATAAAGTTATGATTTTTGAGAATATATAGACTAGGGCTATATTAATCGATTTAGTTAACGAATTTTTATAGATCTAACGAGATATCGATTTTATTAAAGTGTTAGAAGAGAAATAAATAAAGCTTTCGCTAAGAGATAACTAGCAAATTAAGATTAGTGAAAAAATTAAGATTTATCCCTTAAGTATATAAGATTGAAAAATAATCGATAAAGTCTTTAATAAGCTACACGAATAGAGAAGACTTAAATAAATTAAAGATTCTATACTCTTCTCTTATTCGATATTCGTTATATAAAAAATATTATTTAATAACATTATTAAGGAAAAATTAATAATTAATATTCGAGATTTAAATAATTTATTACTTCGAGATATATATTTAATGTCTCTTCAATAGAATATAATTAAAATACTAACTAATTATAATTTTATTTTAATAATCGATGCTACTTCATTTTTCTATTAATAGCGAATATATTTAAATTATCGCTATATATAGACTATTATAAGTTATAGAGATTAAGAAACTTTTAATATTTTAATTATAGATTATATGAATTTAATTACTTATATTTAACGTTAAATTAATAAGATTTTGCGATATATTCTTAACGTAAAAGCTTACGTTAATAATATAATTACGAGTACTAAAACATTTTAATAGTACTTATAAGATCTTCGTTAGCTATTTGAGCTTTTCGTGAAATTTAATATTACTATTTCTTCTATAAAGATCTTTCTAAGATATTCGAACGTTAACTTATTAAATAAAAAAGTTAATTTTTTCGATTTAATTTCTTTAGAAGATAAGCTTAAAGCTATTTAAACTTATATTATTTTAGTATATTAGAAGAACTCGAACACTACTTAAGATTAATCGACTATCTTTATTAATATATTTATTTCTATATATAATTAATATAGTCTCTACAGAAGCTTAAAACACTATTTCTTAAGAAAGCATCAAACTCTAAACGTTAGCGAAAACAACACTCTTTTAAGATAAAACTATTTATAGCTTTAAAGAAGCAATTGACTTCTTTCCAGCTTCTTTAAAAAACACTATCACAGTTAACGATTCTAATGCATTTTAATAATACTCGAACTTTATAAATTAATTTAAATATCTCAAAAAAATTTAATTTTAAAGCGATAGTCTTTTATATTAAATTAAATATTTAGATTAAATTAAATATACACGAGAATAATAAATAATTCTCTCGTGCAGAGACGAAGTCTATTCTTTTTCTATTAAGACTTCTAATTATAGTAGAAAGAAACTACTAATCTATCGAATTAAAGATTACTAACCTTATTTAATATTTAAAGAAAATAAGACATATAATTAAATTCTTAAAGTATTCTATGAGAATACAAATAAATTATTCTATCATTATTAACATTATGAAGTAAAATTCGATTATCTCAATCACATCAATAATGCGAATAAACGTTCGTTTAATTCGAGCTACTCAATTCTTAAAATAATTTAATCTAGTTATCTCTTACAAATCTAGCAAAGAGCATATTATATCTAACGCTCTTTTAAGGCTTATAAGTCTAAATAAGAATAATTCGCTATCTTATTATTATTCGAAGTTGAATACTCTATATATCGCAAGCTTAATAGAAATAAATGCTTTATTTTATGAAAAGTACATTTAAGACTATCAAAAGAATAATTATTAAAAAAAATTTCTTTATAACTCGATGTTAATGAAAGTCTAACTAGCGAGAATATAGCTTCTTTGCCTTTCGTACGAGAAAAGCATCTCCTTATTATTAATATTAACTTTTATTTTTCGTCTCGATCGAAAAATAGCTAATAATAAAAATAAGAATAGCAAAGTTAATAGTAGAAGTAGCAAAGTCTTTAGCGAGATCTTATCTTTTATATTAATAGAACTATTAATTAATAATAACTTTATATTTCTTTTTTACTAATAAAAGATATTCTTATTTTAACACATAAGAAAGAATATTCTAACTTTTAGAGATATTATAAAATCGTTATATTATTCTAATATATTTATAAGATTATAAAGCATTTATGAAACTTTATTCGATATTGTCTAGAGTGCTTAATTCTATAGATAAGAAGGCACGCACCTTACGATAGCTTATAGCTAATCTTATCTCCGCTCGTGCCTTTTTATACTCTAACTATTAACTTTATTCTAGTCTTATCTCTTTTAAATTATAAATTAGATTATATTATATCTATTATCTATAAGTTTATTAAAATTATTTAATTAATTTTTAATAAATTAACGTAAAAAGTATTTAATTAAGTAAAAGCACTTTTAAATCGACTTAATCTTATTAATTAAAGAATCTTAAAGATTATTATTAGCGATCGAGATAGAATTTTTTTTTCGAAGCTTTAAAAATCGCTTTTCAAACTATTAGAGATTTCTCTACTTTATTTAATAATCTATTATTTATAGATTAATAATATAAGCGAGCGTACTAATTAGACTATTAAGATAGCTTTAAGATACTTCGTATATGCTTTAAAGAGATCTTCTTTATAGTCAAAAGTGCTATCACGAATATAAGTCTTCTTAAATAACTTCGTCTCTTCTAAAAATAAGATTACGTCGAGCGAAATAATCTACGATTTTACTTTAAATAGATCTCTAAATTTACTTCGTTTGTTAATTAAAATCGATTACGTCTCTACACGAATTATAATTAAAGATATTATCAATTTTGCTTAAATATTTAATAAATTTCATTACGATAGAAAGTATTAATTAATGTTTCTTAGAATAGAAGTATAAATACTTCTTCGACTATATAAAGACTATAAGATCTTATCTATTCTCGGTATTATTAATAAGCTAATATAATAATATATCAATTCTTTTTAGATAATAAATAGAGTAGATAAACTCGTCTATAAACTAACTATTTTTATAGAATAAAGAGTTTATCTTATCTTTACGATAGTATAATTAAAATCTTATTCTACGCTATAGAACGATTCTTTTCAACGCTCTCGATCTTAGCATATCTTATCTATTTTTATTAATAACGATAACACTATTAATTTAGAAATCGAACGACTTCTTAATAAACGAATTATTAAAAATAAATGTAATTTAACTATAAAATATCTAATAAGATAAAAGAAATATAATTCTAAATACGACTAGTAATATAATATTAAAGATCTTAATAATACTTCTAAGTTAATAAAGAAATATAAGAAGAAAATAACTAGAATTCGAGCTATTATACTTCTACAACTTATCTCCGTCTTTTAACTTGCTCGCAAAAAAGAGAGATCGTCTAAGAAAGCATAATATCGCTACTTTATTAATGCCTTTGTGAACTACATATTATAGTAATATTATATCTATTTACCTCGCCGCTGCGTTTAAACGTTTAACGAGTATTATTAATCGAGATTAATTTCTCTTTACTCGATAACGTTTATATAATTATTAAAGAAATATAATAATATATAATCGTTATTGTGATATGAAGAAGTTTATATATTAATTAATATTCTAATAATATAATTTGGTCGTCAAAAAGACCTTACTATTATTAGCCTTTCGTTAATTTTAATATACTATTATTAAGGAATTCTAGTTAGTAAAGCTTTTCTATATACTTTAATATATATATAATAAGCGAGGTCGCTTGTTTTTCTTCTATTTCGGCGGATGCTATTACGAAATGCACTTGCCAAGCCTATTAAGAAATTGGCTAAGGCAAGTGCTTTGCCGGCTACTTAACAGGCTGGCTAACTTAGATAGAATTTTCCTCCTTAGAATAATCAAGAATTAGACACTCACTTGACAAACTAAATACACCCCTATTTGCTGTTACATTTATATAAAAAATAAGATTTTACGATAATAACCCGACGCTCGAAAGAAGTATAACGATTATTCGACGATAGATAATTAGTAGATTTAATATTTTCTATATCTAGCTTCTCGTTACACGTAGATTATATAATTAAGTATTTTACATATCTACTTTTAAGAAAATTAAAGCGATATTATTAGAAAAAATATTTTTTAAATTCTAAGCGAGTTATCGTTTTCCTCGATATATTACTTCTATTATTATTCTTATTACTATTATTATTACTACTCTTATTATTACTCTTATTATAGATATGAATATTAAATACGATGGGTCGAGGATTTAGGTTTTGATGGTTCAAACAACAAAAAGGGATTGCTTATTACCGAACCGTAGTTTTCCCGATATAGTAACGGGACTTGGCCGTAGACACTTCAACTACGGAATAATCGTTTATAATCTTTTTGATCGCCGTTGTAATTCTCATATTCTCGAAATTATTCCTTCCTATAGCTAAGTATGGAGCAGAGGGATTCAATTGAGCATTCATCTTCCGAGAATCTAGCTCCACAGTCCATTCTGAATGGATCGGGATACACTGGTGGAAGCGAGGTGCCGACAAGTGGACAGACAACGCTTGCGCTACAGCCCACCCTTCCTACCAACGAGTCCTCCCCGGTCGTGGACAGTGTTTTACAGTCTGATGTTGGTTCCTTGGGTGGAGAGTCGTATCAAGGACCTGAACTAAAAGCTGCAGATCGGCATCAATACTCTGCTCACGCGTCTTAAGCAAAGCGTTGCATCGGCAAGAGAATTTGCAGCCTTTCTGAAGAAGAGATCTACACTCGAGGAGGAGCAAGCGCAAGGCCTCAAAAAGCTGTGCAGAAGTAGCCACGAATCGGTAAAGCGACCCGACAACAGACAAGGCTCTTACGCCCAGAATTATGATGAGATTCTCGGCATCCATGACCGCATGGCCGACAATGGTGTTCAATTTGCGCTGTCCCTCCACCAAATGCATGAGGATCTCCATGATCTGGCCGCAAATATGGAGCGTGGCCGTAAGCACTGGAAGCAGAACGGCCTGAGCGCGGAGAAGAGGGTGCAAGACTCCGAGTCATTGATGGAGAAAGCCAAGTCTAAGTATGATTCCCTGGCCGAAGATTATGACCGCACTCGAACAGGCGACAAGCAATCCGGGCGAGTTTTTGGATTGAAAGGGCCAAAGTCTGCAGCCCAGCACGAAGAGGATCTGCTCAGAAAAGTCCAACAGGCCGACACAGATTACTCCTCAAGGGTACAAAGTGCAAAGAACCAGCGACAGGAGCTGGTCAGCACCCTGCGTCCTCAAGCTGTCAGAGCGCTTCAAGATTTAATAAACGAGTGCGACTCTGGCTTGACCCTCCAATTACAGAAGTTTGGTGTGTTGGAGGCATCCTGCCATGCTCAGAATTTCAACAGCTGATTCCCTATTCCAGCTTCATTCAACGAGAGACTTCTCCTGGGCAACGGGCTCTGTGTCAGCCCACTCAAGAGCCAGAGCAACAACCTGGGTTCGCGAAGTCTACGCGAAGTCGTTCTCCAAATCGATAACGCCAGGGACCTAAATAACTATGTGTCTAGCTTCGCCTCCAAGGTTGGCAACTCAGGGGAAATCAAGTACGAGCGTCATCCAGTAAAAAGCCACGTTTTTCAACCATCTATGGCACCAGATTATTGATTGACTTGCAGACCCTCACGTCGTCACAACAGACCCAATCTCCTATGAATTTTCGTACGCAACCCATCCCAAACCAACAAGCTTCAACATTCAGTCGCCCAGAACACACAAGTCAGCCGGGGCTTCTGCAGGGTCAGAGCTTTTCCCAGGCTTCGGCACCGCCTTCAGCTTCGTCCAGCTTTGTTCCGAATATCGTGGCTCAGAATGGCATGAGCCGGCCACCGCAAGATCAAAGTTTCCCATCAATGGGTACTGGCGAACCCCCGCAACCCCCTCCAGCTCAGACTGCTACACCGTTGTACTCACAGCCTCCAACGCCCATCGGCATGGGAGCATTACAGAACAACAACTCCAGTACGAGCCTTCCCGCTTTGAGGCCGGTTTTTGGTCTTTCTCTCGAGGACCTGCTCAAACGAGACGGCTCCGCTATACCGCTCGTAGTCTACCAGTGCATCCAGGCTGTTGATCTATACGGCCTAGAAGTTGAGGGAATATATCGACTTTCTGGTTCTTCCGCGCACGTTTCGAAGCTCCGGTCAATATTTGACAACGGTGGGTAACGAATCATGACATCCTTGCAAAGCCGAGCTGACAATCAACAGACTCTAATCAGCTAGACTTTCGGAATCCGGAAGCATTCTACCACGACGTTAACAGCGTAGCCGGTTTACTAAAGCATTTTTTCCGGGATCTGCCAGATCCCTTGCTAACCCGCGAGCATTACCATAGTTTCATTGAGGCCGCACGTAAGCGTTGACCAGTAGTCCGAAAATAATATTTTGCACTGTGTTCTGACAAACCGTCTTGTGACAGGCATCGATGATGATACCACTCGGAGGGACTCAATGCATGCTATAATTAACAGTCTACCTGACCCTAACTACGCTACTCTGCGGGCTTTGACGCTGGTAAGCACCCTGCTTGTTGGAGTGAGAAGGTGTCAAAGATGCTGACATGAACAGCATTTGTATCGAGTGCAGGAGCACTCTGCTGTAAATAGGATGAACGCTGGAAACCTTGCCATTATTTTCGGGTACGACAGGCTACCTAGTAGACCGATGCGAGCAAAATATTAGCTGACAACTTCTGTAGGCCAACACTTATGGGCACAGGTCCGAATGTGGCGGACGCTGGCTGGCAAGTTCGGGTCATCGACACAATCTTGCAGAATACCTATCAGATATTCGACGACGATTAAGCACTGACACAGTGATCACAACGTCAGACCGAATTAGTTGCCCATCTTTCAGCTATCTCTTCGTCAATCGAAAGCTCAAGTTCACGGTATATGATTGTCTTTGAAAGCATCCATATCCACCATGTCGTGCTAGTATTGCCATCAAAATGTAGCAAACTATCTCAAGAACCTTGACGCGAAGCATTGCATACGTTTCATGACGCCGACGAGCTTAAAGATTTAAGGCTGTCGGTCACAGTAGGGACTTTTCACCGGAAGATCCATAACCTAAGCCTACAGCCAGGAGCACTCATTGCAGATCTGAAATACTAATCCAATAAGGCTCAAAAAACCGCTAAAGCGAAATCAACCGCGTCAGGGTATCAGCATTATGTTATCTAATCATACACATTCCAGCATACGCCATCAAAGGACACTATAGGACGGACTTCCTCGCCCCAAAAAGGGTCAAGCTAAGACTAGTATCATTTTCCGTAGAGACTGGCGTTGCATCTTGCATCATTTCCCATTTCCGAAGGGAATAAGGCTGCATCGTCACGCCCTCAGGTTTTGCTTCGGCGATAGTTGAGGCCTTTGTGACTAATTGTATCCACTCACCGTTGAACGTATCAGGGTAGCCGAAAATGAACCGTAACCGCGGATCCTGACTGTGATGGTGGTCACGAAGGGCGCGGATGCAGCGCGTTCGAGTGTCCTCGGAGAGGGAATCGGAGAGGAGAGCCAGGGTGTCGAATATGTAGCTAGGAAGAGTGGGATGGAAAGCGAGGAACGGATGTATCAGGAGGCGACTGAGGGAGACCAGAATTTGGAAGAGGGCAGACTGAGAGGCCCTTGGGTGCTGGATTGCCGGCTGGTGAATGATGAGCAAGGAAATGAGGATATCGATAGACTGGCACACACGATCTAAGCTGGTCTCATCATAACTGTGCTGATGTGTGTCTAGCTGGGGCAAAGAGCATATCATCGAGAGTCCATCTGCAATCTGGTCGAGGAATTGGGAAGTTTCAGCATCTGATACACTGAACGCAGCTGCTTCGATTATTGCAGTCAAACCGTTGAGCCGCGTCTTATCACCATGGCACATCCATGTCGTATCTGTGACACCCAAACAAAATATTTCGGCCTCTGCCTTTTCTCGAATTGAAGCTGCCTGTGTGGCGGGCATTTCCGAGACGAGAGATGCCCATAACTCAACACGGCTATCGCTTGAAGCGCTGGCCCGGTCTATGAAGATAGCTGACAGAGCATCTTCAGCACTCTCCAAGAAGCTGGTATCTGACAAGACTGCTCTCAATTCTAACTGGATAAGAGGCACATTGAAGTCACTAATGCTGTTTATAAGCCTCGAGATCCTGCTGTGTCGATCAATGTACGAGGACTCTCGTAGCTGGTCCTGGTCCAAAACCCCCCAAAAGGCGTTTTGTAAATCAGTGTTGGGTAAAGCAGACGTATCTTCTCTTGGCGTGCTGGGTTGCTGTAGCACAAGAGTCCGTATCAGGTTCCTGACTGAGATATCGTCAACTCGAGCTCGCGCGCGCGCGCGCAAGGCAGCTTCCGTTGCTCTACATGTCTCTACGACGACGCTGACCAAGGCTGTAATCGAAGCCGAAGACCTGCGAACGAGGTGATGCAATTGATCAAGAAGCCGGTAACCTCGGTAGCCTACGATGGGCATCCGTCCAGAACTGGCACTAATCACCATATCCAATATCTCCAAAGCTAGAGTAGATCGACTATCTCGGTGGCCTGTGCCATTTAGAAGGTGCGCAGTGGAATCCAGGACTACCTTCAACGAGACTACTTTAGAGCATATCATCGGCGACAGAATTGTCCAGCGCTCGGTCTGGAGATCGGAACACAGCCACTGTTGGAGCCAATCTTTGAGCAGTGCGTCGAAAGTCTTTGGACCAAATCTGCGCAACCGAGCAAGCAGCTGCGAAAATCGGATTCCCAGCTGACTTGACTCCTCGAACGATGTTTCTAGGTGGCCAATGACGGTGCTGAACACTCGAGTCAGAGTTTGCTTGTCCATACTGGTGCCGCCTGCGAGCATTTGGTCCATGTCATCCGCAAAAGTTGGTTCGGCTGATTGCACTGCTTCAACCATGTTGTCCGAGATGGGCGAGAAAGCTACGGCAGACAATCTGGGCACAAGAGCCAACAGATCGTTTCGAAGCCTATGGACTTCCTGAGCCGTGTCAGGCAAGCGGCAAGCCAGGTCAATCAGCGATTCAAGCAAGGCTCTATCGATGACCTCTGGACCGTGTGATTCTTCTACCTGACGATACAATCTTCGAAATATATCATCAGCAGCACCTATAGCGTTGAATATATCAAAATAATGGTTGACTGTGTCGGTCACCGCCGTCAAGATGGGTCCCTGCACTTCGTCTGCCAATATGTTGAGGACATCAGCGAGGATCGAGAAGTCTTCGAAGTCCTCGAGAATGCGTCGAACGATGTAAAATTGTTCCAAGGTGATGAGATAAGAAGCGACTTTATCCGGCTTTGGCTGTTGAGAATCTTCAGAAGACGGATTACTTCTCCTGTAGACTCGAAGACGCGAGACTATATTTTGCCGCATCCACAGAGCAACGGCAGACTTCACTGTCTGACTCAAGCATGCAAAATCATCACAGACTGCTCCCGAGCCAGACGAAGCATCCCAACGGAAAAAGTCTGGGATTTGGTCTACTATTTTCGCCTGGACTGCAATGACCTTGTTGTTTTCTTGCTCAGCAGGGACTCCCAGCGTAGCCAATAGCATGCTTCGCAAATTGAGAATGTGAGATGGCAAGCCCTGCAGAGGCAGCTCAAATAGCAGATAGACATCGCATGGACCATCCTGCCTCCATTAAGAAGTGAAATGATGTCATGGGATATTTTGTACTCACTGAATTAAACTGATGATGATCATCCAACGTTCCACGGGCGATGAGCCACTGTAAATATTTACCGACAGATAAGTGCCGCGAACGTACGAGTTCAGCAAGCAAGCTGTATACGTCTTTTTTGCGCAAATCTGGAACATCGGAGCATGCAGCCAAGAAGTTGAAGATTGGGCCTTGAAGATCGATACCCTTTCTTCTCCAGATACGCAGAAGACGTGCTGCAGCATATGCCCTAAAGCAACCGTACCTATAGACACTGGACGACCATTCAATGCATGTTCGAATAAGCATGTCATGATCGTCAGTGGCCCGGAGGCACGCTGCCGCAACTTTACCAAAGCTTTGGTCATAGCGTACCTTGTCTAGGTACATTATTATTGTCCGTCTGTCAGATTTGGTTGCCGGAGGTTTTTGGTTCAAGGAGCGGTTTCGCAGTCTCAAATTACGTTTGGTGAGGCTGTCAAAGGAAGACTGCAAACGGGGTTCCTTTTTATCCAGACAGTTTTGGATTGCGTCTTCGTACTTGCTCCAGCAAGCTGGAAGGATGAGGCATGCAGGGGCCGAGAGCATAATAGTCGTAAGAAGCTTGGTGAGTTGCTTGTAGACTATGGCGTACAGTTCACGGTTGACCGGTGGAGATGCCTATGAGTTATTTTAGTCTTGCCAGAATTCTATGTGAGCTACCTCGACAATTACCTTGTCTATATGCTTTAACAGCGCTTCAGTCAGACGTCGTCCACGTTGCCTGTGCTGGTAGACATCCTGCTGATGTATTTGCATGACCAGAAGCCACATTGGTAGAGCATCTTGATCACTGTCTCGAAAGGAGGCGATCAGCCAGCCAAGGTAGTGATCCTGATCAAGAAGGCGCTCCGAGTAAAGATATGTAACTAGACGCAAGCTGATTGTTTTGATCAGCGCTGAGGCTTGGACTCATGGAAGATTGTGATTTACCCATAATTGATCTTCGGTCTCCAGTCAGCGCTGCCACAAGAAACAATAATAGATTCAACGAATTGCTCGACGTTGGTTGTCCAGTCTTTGATCCATTTAGCCTCCCCACCAACGGTAAAGACACCACCTGTTCCTTTTCTCTTGAACGCTCGAATTTCGTTAGCGCCCACGCATTTGGTAAGCCAGATGGCTCTGGATATGGGAATATCCTTGCTGAGGCAGTGGTCCAAGAGGATCTTCCCCCGGATGCCGTGGGGAATTGTTCGACTTAATCGCCGCAAGGGAATTGAAGGATTGGCAAGATCTCGGAGCCAAGCCTCCCGCTTCGTGTCTGTTAGAGTGACCCTTGGGGGAGGCTTAAAAGTACTGTTTGTGGTGATGGTGCCGTGAGCCTGCCTCCGATCCAGCGCTGAGACGAATAGAGACGACAGGATCTGAAGTCCAGACTTGTGCTTCAGGCTAGACCAGACCAATGGTCTGGCAGTATTAGATTCGTTCTGAGGAACAGGGGACTTGTCGTAGAAGCCTTGTTTGGTGGTCAGTTCGTTAAGGACATCCTCTGCGTGACTCCCTGTCCACGGGAAGAAGTCTGCTGGCCCTTAGATTTTTGGGTAAGCATGCATCATTCCGAAAAAAAAGGCGAGGGACACTTACCAGTTTTATGGAATCGTGGCGCGGAGGAGGGAGGCTCGGGAACGTAGGGTTTGACTGGGACGACGTCTCTTGCATTGGCTCTCTCCATAGCCAGCGCGCGACCCTGCTGATGTACAGCAGGTCGAAAGGTTTTACCTGGGCGAGTAGGAAACAAGGGATATTGCTGTTCTTTATCTCCACTCGCTCTGTCCGGCAAGGAACACGCACTGTCTGCGAAGAGCACGCTCTTATTACTTGTCGCATGAGTGATGTCCAAACCGCTAGGTACAGCCCCACTTGTCTTTCCGTACAAGTCTGTACCGAGATCTCCAATCTTCTGCCGTTTGACAACAGGCTCGGAGGCATTTTGAGAGCTTGCTGGCGCATTGGGAGTTGGGTTGAAAGTGTGACGCGGCCATGACCTGGGAGTCTGCTGGAGGTCGTGAGAAGCTGTGCGAGTAGGAGGCAAGGGAAAGGAGCGATTGCCGGTAGCCAATGGCGGCTCACTGAGCGCAGGATTGCTGGTCATGGTTCAGTCATGTCGGCCGAGACTCGGGGAATATTGTTGGTGGGGGGTTTTGGAATCATCGGATCGATGATTAGAGACGGAAAGGTATTATAGCTTTTACAATGTGGAATGATGGAAGAAGAGGTATGTAAGCAGTATAGGTAAATAGGAAGATGCTAGGAAAATGGGGCAAAATGTCGAGCATGTGTGGCTCTTTTGCTCTGTTCTCGACCTAATTTGGCTTCTCTGCGGGCGGGAACTCGGGAGGCTTTACTTCCCTAGACACCCACATACCTTAAGGTACTTTTACAGAGTACTTTACGTACCTTCACTTTACTTTACCTTTTATATACTCGCGCTATTATAGAAGTTATTGTATTGTACTACTTCTACTCCCGTTCAAAGCACGACACCTCAGTCCCCCATTAAATTATCGGTCCAACGTCTCAAATTGCTGAGATCCTATTGACCATTCATACACTTCTCATGGCAATGGCATCAAAGAAGGATATGCGGAGAGAAGATCTCAGTAAATCCTTTCCGTTTAATTATTTCTCCTCCGTGTCAAGGTCTAATTTCACTGCAGTCATTCCTTACAGAGAACCCTCGGCAGAAAAACCAGACGACATTGCTAATACAATGGCCACCACCCTGCCAATGGTTGCAGTAAGCCTCGCCTAGCCCTTTCTGGGATCTATTTTTTCATTGACACGAGGAGATGTTCACGAGAAACAAGTAAGCACTCGGAAGCGTAGAAAATTGTACGATTATTCACCAAAAGTTTTTAATTCCTAGAATGATTGGCTGGTACGTCTAGATGCTTTGGCAATAATGCTTTCCCTGACCATCTCCAGGGCTTCATTTGTGTTTGCGGTACAAACATGGCTGGCTCAAACGCCTGAGCAAGCAAAGAAGTCTGGTACCCCTGGCTATATGGGCGCCGGAATGGCTTGTATGGACTCCACCACACTTTAGGACTTTGGCCGTGCTTTGAGCTGATTTGTGGCCCTTCTTACTGTAGTACTCGCTGTAGGAACAGTATGACCTTCCTTTGAACAGCTTCCTAATCCGCCCTGCCTCTTCTAACAAAGACTAGACATATATGCAGCTTTTCATGCCGCCCCCCGGCGGTTCTCGTGCAACAGGTACTCAAGAATCTGGAGTAGCGCCTCCATCCTGACTCTATGAATGATGATCCCAGGAAATGCAACCCCGACCGCGTACTTCATGTGCTTATTACGTGCACGTTGTTCTATGATGTATTCAACAAGGGAGGCCTTTCTGTCTGAGTGCTTAGAAATGTGTATAAGAAAGGATCAACCGAGTTGCAAAGGTGTTCCATCTTGTTGAATCTGAAAGATCATTTTGCACGATTAATCAGGTGACTCGAAATCATTTCTGTGCAAAGTGGCAATATTCATAAATCATTCACGGGGAGCTTTGCACCTTGGCGGCAGTGTTGGACTAAAATCCAATATAGTTAGCGTCTCTTGTCATCCCGCCAACTTCGAACTGTCAACCCCTCTCAACCGCTTTTCAATCACATATTCACACAACACATTCCCATCAGTACAGGATATCCTCACTCCACTTCACTCGACCGCGAGCAGTTTCTCAAACAAAGAAATTCATTTCAATATCCATCACACTTCTATTAACCCTACTCCCTCACTTCCACAGACACCTATCCCAAAGTCACCGAGAGCATACGAGTTTATGTCCATCGAAAATCTCAAGACCTTCGGTCAGTATCATTTCAAATCCTTCTGGCGCAAGCTCCAGCACTATCAGTAATGTTTCAGGGGAATTTTTGTGCAAAACGGGACATCGCACATCTTCTCCGTTTCCGTTACTCTTAGTTTCTTCTAATTATTCTTACTATTGAGATTGCTGACCTCTGCAGACCCCTTCGCCGAAGCCGACGAAGACACTGGGGAAACCAAGCAGTCTCAAAACTACATTCATATCAGGATCCAGCGTACGTGTAACCCTCCTCAACATCTTCCTGAATATAGCACAAACATGGACACTTGGTTGACTTGATACCGATAATAATAGAGCGTAATGGTCGCAAAACCTTGACGACTGTCCAAGGCCTGCCAAAAAAATTCGATCAGAAAAAGATCCTCAAGGTCATTAAAAAAAAATTTGGTTAGTCATGAAGCATCAGGCTGTTGAAAGAAATTGTGGTACTAACGCGTGCACGTCTAGCGTGCAATGGCACCATCGTCAATGATACTGAGATGGGCGAGGTGATTCAGCTTCAGGGCGATCAGCGCAAAGATGTCCAAGAATTCCTGGTTGACAAAAAGGAGGGGCTGGAACTTGACGCCAAAACCATCAAGGTACTTTTTCCACGATGCAGGTTATATCGATAGTCGAGCTCACACGTTGCGCAGGTCCATGGTTTCTAGATCTTATCAACAACGCCCCACGTGGCAATCCCCTCCAGTGGACCGATGGAAGTTCATTCAGCAAGCCTGACTCTCATACTTCTTACCTCTTCTGCTGGTGTGGCATGTGTCAAAGGGAAATCGTGCGTTAGGGCGTTGGTAGATACCCTCTGAATGCATTGGTGATGGAACGCAAGGAGGCTTTCTTGTCTTCGGAAGGGATTTGTCAGTTACGAAAGTTGCTATGCGATGGCCCGGCGAGGCCCGACATTCTTTATTATGGTTTGAGAGTATTATGATGAAGGCTCAATATCAAAGCAAGATGCACTCCACACTTAGAGCAATGGGTAAACCCACACATTTTATGACTACCAGGGTAAAACCAAAAGTAAAGGCTGGAATCTCCGTGCAGCACTTGCAAACGCTAGCAGATACTCTCCGATACCTCGCAACATCGAGAACAATGGTACGACCGGGTCATTTTCCCGAGTCAGGTGTAGCTGAAATAGTAAGGTACACAGACTGACAAAGCTAGCAATCGAAAACACGCCTATAGACGCCGATGTCTCTTTTCTGATGTTGATCTTTCGCTGAGTTATGTGGTATAGCATAGTGAGGGTCTCTGGGGCTGTTAGCTTTTAAAAGTAGCTATGCTAGGACGATTGCGGACCGTAGCAATAGAAACCCAAGCAGGAAGCAGCATTCGTGGATCTTCAGAAGCTCCGGAAAGATACAACACCCAGGAGGTGATATAGGCAATCAAGAAATTCGTCGTTAAGAGTCGAACGACGGCGGCGGATGGGGTATAAAACAGTAGCCTGTCGACACTTAGCTGAGATGGGGAGCTAGCTGCGCTTCGCTTGGCCTTACCATCTTGACATTAAGCAGTCTGTAAAGAAGTATGACAGGTAAGCGGCCGCAGAGCACTGTGCGTACAAGCTCCGTCAGCGCAACTTTCTTGAGCGGGTCAAAATGTTGCTGTTAGCATTGAGCCACTTTACAGGTTCTACGTACCCAAAGGATAGCCAAGAACACTTCGGTGACTCTAAAGCGTTTCTCCACCGTCCAATTATCCCCAAGCACAGCTGTTCCATCACTCCGCAGCAGCTCTCCCAAGAATGTGAAGGCGCAACGGAGACCCCACCAAGCAGCTGGGGCGGTGCTGAGGGCCCGGCATATCAAAAGTGGGATATGCCACCGAGCGTTGACACCCAAGAGGACTGCAATGCGTGGATGAGAAGCGCTGGGAAGTGTGCTCGCTTCGATCTTTACTTTGGGGGACAGGAAGCTAGCAGCATAGCTAGGAGGATCTGGAGTGGACGCCAGGTGAGCCAGTGAAACAGCGGCATGTGCTGCCGCACCTGCAGTACAGAAGGAGAGAAGAATCAAAATGCAAGCAGAGCGTTGTTCCAAATCCGAGCTCGTTGAGAGGCTATCGGAATCTCAGAGAGCGTCTGGCATGGCCCGCAGAAGACGCTACTCGTATTCCCTGGGATATGCAACTCCCTGGAATATGCAACATTAGGGCTAGGGCTAGATTAGAATTTCGACGTTTTTTAATTTATCTTGATATATCTATCTATATAGAACGTTCTAACTAATATTCTAGATTTCTACATACTTTATACTTATTAACAGTAATAAAAAGAGTGTATTCTACCAAAATATATCAAGTTTACTACGATATTGAAGTTATGATGATAATAACCCTAGCCCTAACTATACTATCAGGGTTAGAAATCTATCTAAGCCCTAGCCCTAATGTTGCATATCCCAGGGAATACGAGTAGTGGATGGTTAGGACTTCACTCTGATTTCGAGCCGTGCTCAGGAGCCAGTGCAAGATGTTTTAATCGCTATATGCTTGAAAGATACAACGGTTTCCCCAGATCACCCCATCTATTGAGACAGCAAAATGCTTCCTCTCCACCCTCGGTTGCCGAACCTCTGCTCCTTTCGCTATCCTTCACGACGAACACAAGTTTGGCCCTTACTGCCACTACCCAATCTCTATCCGAGTCATTCAAGGAAATATATCACAAAGATCAGGACTTCCCAAATAAGGAATGATGTAGGTCTTCTCCCAGGTAGGTATCCCAGCTCTTCCTAGCCTTTTGTTAACTCACCGTGAACAACGCCAACCTCGTGACTTGCAGGAACATTCGTCATGCCATCTGGAACTAGAAAGCCGTCCATATTTCGAACACCAAAAATACGGATGCGATTGGAGTGGCACAGACTGAAGAAGAAATTGCGTGCTCTGTGGGGGTGAGTCCGTCAAACTCCGCCTGATAGTCAACCATCCGCGGCTCGAACTTGACCGCTGTATAGGTGCATCACATACAAGTACTTTTTAAAGAGCCGCCCTTGGCCTAAATTACGACGCCGAATGATTGCTGACGAGGCAAAAACACTCTACGAAAAGATGTACACTGCGTTTGCCGAGTAAGATATGATCATCATTGCCACAAACGCAGTTTGACCGCCTAATCCTTGAAAACAGTAATGACACGTCGACCTTGAAGAACATTTGCCACGAAGGGCTTCTTGCCTCATTCCACGCTCGAATCAAGGCCCGACCATCTGAAGAACGCTTGCAATGGACCCTACACAAATACATCGGCTTTCCCCGTATCGTCAGCACTAATATTTATCCGCTAGAGATCGAGAGTTCCGCTCTATACCAAGTTGTTGTTAAAATAAGGTCATTGCAAACCCTCGAGAGGATGCCTGCAAAAGATCTCGCAGGCAAGGCGAGAGAAACGAAGAAAATGATCGAATATTTGGTCTTGCAAAGAACAATGTTGAAGGGGAAAGAGGGGGAATGGAAGATTTGGGGGACAGCCGAGGAGAGCAAGGTCGAAGAGGCGTTGGGAGATGACGCACTTATTGCTGGAGCGGCTGTTAGTAAACAATGACGGGGAGAGAAACACTGTATTCGCTACATATGTATGTTCTCGGTGGTGCAGCTCTTCTTCACCAATAGTACCTGTACGTATATACCTCAGCAAGTCTTGGAAGAACAGCCTCTAAGTCAAGACCACTGCCTCCTATACAGTTCTTCCATCCTCCACCCCATTTACTTCAGCTCTTGCCCATTCTGGGTATCTGTAGCTCAGAGGAATTCTGCTCTCTGGGGGCTGACGCTGATTGGAACAACTTGCTCTTGAGGTTCTTGGGGCTCTTCGTCTATTGAGCCCGCGTCGCTGATATGCGGTGAAAGCTGTATAGGAGAAGGCCGGTCAAAAGCGCCAAATCTGTGGCCTTTCCTCTTGGCTTGAACCCATTGAAATCCGACACGGAGTGCAAATGCTCCGCCTCCCCACATGAGACCGCCGACAGGCGCCGCCACGAAGGCACCTGCATATATGCTCGTCAACTACAGAATATCAAAATGCACTCATCGGTGGCAAGACTAACCAAAGGTACTCCAATCATCCGCGTAAAGCCCATTCTCCAGCAGCAGAAGATACGCTCCTTGGTGCGTGTTGCCAAAATCTGGTCGGAATTTCGGAGTTAGTCTTGTTAGTTTGGGAGAATGTTGGGGTGCATTGAGCCCTTGAAATATTCCTGGGAGTGCAAAACCCCCTAAGGTATGTCAAGTCCTCAGCATTGAGAGGAGACGTTAGACCCTGGGAATACGTACAAATGGTGCCAAAAATAAAGACGGTAAGTACTGGATCATTTTCTCAGAGTCAGCAATGCCTATGTGAGAAAGATACCAAGCCTTGCAACATGTCTAGAGAGTCATAACCCCCAATGACATCTCTAAATACTCGTGATTTAAACCGGAATGGGGACCATGGAATTGGAAATACGTACGACCACCTAGGCCACCAACCACAACCTCAAACCCGCGCCACCAGTAGCATGCATCGCTTAAACCAATGATAAGTAAAGGGATCGAACTTGCGCTGACAAGGTCAGATATCAGGTAGACCTGCAAGACATCCGGGCTTTTGAGAGCCACGATCACAACTGGGAATATAATGAGTATGACCGCCAACCTAATCCACCAAAGATTTAATTTGTTGCGAAATAAATCGTTGGATCCGGTCGAAATCATAGCTGACTGAAAGCTGTCGAATGCGGCGGTGCTTAGAGACACGACCATCACGAGGACAATGCCCACTACCCAACTCGGCAACTGCTCGAGCAGGAGGAAGAAAGCGATATCACCGTCTTGTGGCGGATTACCAGGCCAAGCACCAGTCCATGCTGCCAGGAGCCCAGCTGTACCAACAAGACCTAGGATAAAGGTGACAGCGACAAATGCAATCGAAGTTCCAACTACTAAGTCCCTGTCTGTCTTGGAAGCAAACGTGCGCATCCAGAACCCAGAGATAAAAAAATCGTTGGTTAAGACAGCTACCGGAAGGATGTATATGAGCTGCCAGCCCAGCAAGCTTGATTTGAGCAAACCAGAAGTTTCGACAAGACTCTTGTCAATGTGGCTTTCAACCCCAACAACGATGACAGCTAGACTGACTAAACCGACTACCATAGCACCTTGGAGAGTGTCGGTAACAAATGAGATGCGAAACCCGCCCAGAGCTATATCGGGATGAGGGAATGTTCACGATTGGCTCAACAAAGGAACTCACAGGTGTAGATGGTAGTCACCGCACACTCAACAATGACAGCAGGCAGACCTTTGAGCCCCGTTAAAGCAGTGATAATCTGCTGAAGAGCAGAGAGCTCTGCCACCATATAGAGGAACAACGTGATAAGGCTGAAGAAATGGTGTTAGCATCTTCTACTCAAGCCTCTCGAGTGAGCACCTCTTACGTTAACAGACTCAAATACAATGCTGTTACAATGCCGTATCTCTGTCGTGTCCACTCGGTCAGAACAAAACCTTGTGGACATTTCCTTCGAATAATGGGCCCAAGAATGCCGAAGATCAAAAGTGGCAAAGACGAAGAAAGTGTATAGACTATCAAACCCTGAACGCCAGCAATTGTAGATATTTCGGGATAAGAGAATAAGATGCCCGATCCAAGAGCTGCAGTGGGTGGAACATGTTTCGCTGTCAGCGTGCTCAAGTTCAAATGTCTGAGGCAAGAGGGCGAAGCGGCAGCACATTTCCCACGCAAGCGTTAACTTGATCGAGTATTTACGGTGTTAAGCTCAGCTTCATGCAAACAGGACTCGCTGGATCTCTCAACGCCTAGAGCGAAGAGTTGGACCCAGCCCCGTCCGATTGGCAATCCGCACCCGTAGTGAAGCCGCGCCGAACCTCCGCCGAACTTATGCCCATGGTCTCCTTTTTTCGGTTCTTCTTGCTGGATGAGCATAGGTAGGTGGACCATGGGCAGCAGCCTGCGTTGACTCTGCAATACGATCCTGATCATGACGTCCCACTTACGATGCCGCATCGACTCTGCCAGTCTTCATGCCTCAGCTGGCGTGGGCGGGTTGAAGTTTTGCACAGGGAGCATTGCCGCCGCTTGAAGCACTAAGCGCGTGAAAAGTTCGAGTACACTCACACGAGGCGATGAAGTTCAGGGCAAGGGGGGTAGCTAAGCAGTAGTTAGCCCGCGTCGTTCTTACCATCAAGCCTCAAGCTGGGCCCTGTTAGTTAGAGCCAAGGTCAGAGTGTATTATATCTAACCTTTCTGTGTACGAATCATGGCTAAGAATTGAGACTTAGACTGATCTCTTCTGCACCAAGCAAAATAGAGCCCCGAAACCCTGAAAGCTTACTGTCAGCATATTTCTGTCTCAGGATGTTCTGGCGTACAAAAATGCGCCATATGTGAGGTAAATAATAGCATTCGATGCCTGAAATGATGGCTGACCCATTGCGAAAGGATTTTCTTCGGTTGTCCAATACAAAGTGGTTTTCTCCTTTTTGTAGGTGCTTATGTGGATAGTAGTTCTGCACGCGATCGAGGAGGTTCTTGCCCGCTCACCAGCTGTCCGTCTTTGATTAGTCATAGAAAATTATAACGGTTGGTGCTCCAGCCAACAAGCCAACGATCCGAAAAGGGAGCACAAAGGTGGCGGAATGAAAAGGATTCACTTCGTAGTAGCAGGAGTGACGGGCATCGTCTTTCATACATTCTCCAAAGCCACATCTCTTTCGGATCGACATATAACAAATAAGCTTGGGAATGTCGTAAATGGAAACACTGCCTAGGCAATTTACTCGAAAGCTCTGAGTGTGGTAAGGAACATCGATTTGAAGCTCGTGCTATGCTGATCTATATGGTCGCTCATGATGCTTGTGACTTTTGCTGATTGCTGGCAAATGTAAGTTGCGAATATTGCGAATGTCTTTGAGCTAGCGAAATTGACACACAGATAGCGAAAAGATGAAAGAACAATCGCCACATCAAAGCATCGTCCTCTGTATCCTTGAATGCTTTCCTTCGCGGTCGAATTCAGTTAAGCTGACGTCCATGACAGATCGCAGACGATAAATGAGAATGATTTATGGTCGTGCTGGACTATTGTTAGCGACGTATTGCCAATCAAATGCAGTCAGCGCTGTCTGCCGCATACTCTGTCCATGGAAGAATATCGCAGCAAAAATAGGAGAAAATTTGAGCTCGGCCAGTATGCGCGAAGCTCCACAGGTATTCCAGCTCAAAGTTGAACCCGAATATCCAGGGCACGCGATGATACATTATACTCAAACGAGATCGATCTGACCATGAAGGACGCACGGGCTATATACCGTACAACGACCGAGACGGATCGACGCATGCAACGGTGAAGAGAAATTGCAAAGGTTTCAAAGCCGGAGTGAGTGCCTTTATCGACGATGATACAGTGACCAGCTGCTGACGAATCTAATAAGCTCCCTTAGACGATGATGCGTTGTCGTTAGCGGCGCTGCCATTCGCAGGTGGCCACTGATAGGGACGAGGTGCTGGCTGCTGTGGGTACTGAAGGTATGAGTTGGGAGGCTGGGAATACTGGAAGTGACCCATTGCTTGAGCCGGATACCCATTGCCGTGAGTTTGCACGCCTGCTGCAGTGTTGTTGTCTAACGATGCGGCCGACGCGGGGTACTGTCCATACTGAGATAGATCGTATGGTTGATAGTATGGGTATGGAGCATACACGGGCGGTGGCATAGCTTGTGTTTGTGCTCCTTGAGTGATGCCGAAGTTATAGATACGCTGTAACAGATTCGACATTTGCTCATGAGAATCACCGAAGTATGGAGAGCCTGGGCTTCCACCAGATACGAAGAGACGTTCACGTGGAGCGGACGTGCTGCTGATCTCTTTGCGCTCAACACGAAGACGATCGACACCATTCATCCTAGGACTCGCCTGAACGGCAGCGACCGCCATGTCAGGACTGAGGTACTGTATGAATGCGAACACATTGATACCGGCTAATAACAATAAGCGGACTCGCGCGCACGGAAAGGAGAATGGACGTACCATGCACAGATGGCTTTCGGACAATCTCCACATGAGTGATAGGACCGAATATTGAGAAAATTTCGCGAAGCTGCGGATCTGTAGCATCGGGTGGCAAATTACCCACAAAGATAGAGCACAGGTCTGCATTAGCCCGTCTAGATGCAGACTGCGGTGATGGTAGCATATGACCAGGACTTGACCGCTGTATAGGAGACATTGACGAATATTTTCGGCCTCCTTGACGAGGACGAACCTCTTCCGGCAAAGGTGGCTGCTCGAGCCTATACACTGGGTGATCTCGAAAGATCTTCGACATGTTAGTGAATCGTTTAGGAAAGTCGCAATGTGGACCAGATGGACCAGCTCACCGCTTGCGCATCACGGCAATCCTGGAAGTAGACAAATTTTACCCAGATACCATCGGGAAGACGGAACATCTCCTTGTCAGTCTGCGAGCACAGCCAAATGCTCTCGATTGGTCCATGATGAGACAAGACCTCGCGAGCTTCTGTCTCAGAGATTGGCCCTCCGGAAACCTTCGACAAGTACAGGGAGCCTATAGTACACGAGTGTCAGAGCAGAATGGGATGGCGAAGAGCCGCAACTTACGGTTCACCTTGGCAACCTCTGTACGGCATGGACGGCCGTTGATGAGCATACCTCGACCATCGGAGATAGCGCGCTGAGCATCATTCTCATTCTGACAGTCTCAGTATGGAATACATTATCTGCGGGTCTTGGGCTTACCTCGTATTGAACGAAAGCAAATGGCATACCCCGTGCGTCACGTCTAATCTTGACATAGCAAGTGCCGTATTGAAGGAAAGCAACGTGCACGTGATGCTCCAGCTGATCATCAGACTGTGTCTGAACAAGACTGTATATTGTTAGCGATTTGTTTCTATGGAAGGGAGTCAAAGCTTACTTTGCGACAAAGACACAAGCTCTTGGTGGCAGCATGGCCTGAGCATTGTCATTGGAAAGCGGAATTCCTGTTCGATCCCTACGGGGGCTGAAGGTTGCGTTTTTGCCTTGGATAGTGAGCGCGTAGTATCCATCTGAGAGAGTGATGACTTGCCTTGACTCTGGGATTGCCCGGCAATGACGCTGGAGACGAACGGGTCTTCTCCGTGATTACCGGAGCGACGCACGAAGTTGCTATCCTTGTTACGCCAATTGGGACTCTCACGAATATCCTTGACACGATCCGTGCTCGGAGATGAGGTTGTAGACGCATTGCGATTGATGCTACCATTTTTGGATGGGCTCAGCTGAGCTTCGGTGAAGATGCTTCGGTCTACACGTCGCTCTAACTGTGCAAGGTACTTGCCACCACGAGCTGTCATTGGAGATCCAGAGATTGTCTCAATGGCAGGATCGATCTGGGCAGCCTGCAGAGAATGTATCAACCCTGCCATATGGTGGTCTGGCCCGTTAGCCTGGCTGTCAAAACGGGAGTAGGCATCAGTTGTAAGTGACGGAAGGTAACCGTTCTACTTCAAGCGGAGATGCGCAATGATCGTGTCCGAGCAACGCTCTGGACTTGTGATGCTAGGCAGAAGACAGAGCGAGGTAATTGACGAGCAGGGAAGCAACACATGCACTTACCATGGCTGCCGACATCTAGTGGAGTGGCGGGAGAACTACCACCAGCAATGGTATCGCCGTAGGTGCTAGTCGGTGAAGGCTCGTTGAGAGATGCCTGCTTGACTTTGGAGGTAGAGGTAAGCTTGTCGGTGGTGGAAGGCAGCGACGCCTTGAATTCAGAGCCGTTTTCACGCATAACAGCTTTGTCTGGAGTAGCTGGTGAGTGAGACATATCGCTTGGTTATACAAGGTGTTTAGTATCTCTTGACTATGAGACGGTTGGGGGTAACGGATGGGAAAGAGCAGAGAAGTTCGTTCCGAGTGAGTGCAGTCTTGCAAAACGTTGACGAGGTAAGTGTGTGCTTTACTTGAAGATGGTTAAGATACAGGGGAGGGAGAGTATACAGCGGTACTCGCAAGACTGGTGAGTAGAAGCGTAAAGTATGTGTGGAAGGGAAAAGAAGAAGAGGAGAGTTTCTTGGTGGGGAAGAGGACTCTTATATAAGGTACTAGCCCACTATGATCTGCCACTACTTTTTCAACGCTACGGTACTTTCAAATACTTTGTCTTTGAGAGGTTCTGGTATCTCGCTAATTGCAGTCTCAAGCAGCTGAAAGCCTGCCGACTCTACCTGAGATGGCTAAGGTAGACATATATACGTCTAGGTAAGCCTTTCGTGGGAATATTCGAAGTATTATCTGGCCAGCATGTATCTAAGATGCGGATCGAGGAACCGCAATGGTTATAACCATTGCAAGGAGACATTGCTCCATGAAACTAGGATGGACATACTTAGCTCAGTCTTCTGTTACCAGCATTGAATGTTCATACCTGTCATATCGATTTGTCCGTCAAATCCACTCACCATCTCTTAACATACCTAAGACTATGGAAAAGGATTCTTAAGGTTCGCGAATAGAAGAAGTGCCTATAGACACGGTCATAGCTTTCGTCTCTAAAGTAAGCCTTCCCATCCCATTAAGTGCCGGGCAGTCTTTGGAGATCGAGTAACCGAACATGTGCTTGCGAGTTTCCCGGACACAGACACGCGGGTGGCAGAAAAGCCCGCAACCCCCTATAAGAACTTTACTGCACTTATAGTCGCAACTAAGGATGATGGTGTCAAGGACTTGCGGATAGAACTGTTTATTCAGTTGATTTGAATAATTCTCGTATATAAAGCATTCGTCTAATCCTGTTTATTGAGAAGTTGTAGCATTGTAGATGACATCTATGGACTGATATCCCGCACCCATTAAAGATCGATGCGATTTTTAGATTCACTTTCTGGTACTTCGTATTGATATTAAATCTTATCTTACCGCGATAGACGATCACTAGGAAAATCAGCACATCCCGGGCAACTTCCGCTTAATGGAATACAGTCAATTATCAAAACTTTCCTTGGAAATTTCACGGTATTGACTTATATTGTATCATCTTTCAATCATATATCAAGTCACGTTCCAAGACATCGCAATAAATCTGTGCGACAAGGTAGAAACCCCAACGATGCGAGCTTCATCGCGTCTGCTTGGCCCAGGCTTCACACAACGAAGTCTGGACGAGTTGAAGAGGTTTACTAGGATCGGTACGCCCTCCTTGGATCTTATTGATATACATGGATTGCCTCTTGAGTGTGTACCGCAGCTAATGCTACTGACTGGGCAGCCTTAACTCAAGAAGCCATCCGTGCCCCAATGACGCCTTATTCTCTCCTGGACCTTTCAGATCCGGCCATTGTTCAGGTCTGCAAAACCATGTCAGATGCCGACATAGGGGGTAGCTCTACTGCTTCCCTTGACCATATCCCTAGAACGTCCTCACAGCCAGCACACGCTCGTTTCCATGGGTCAATATCTACAGAACTTCCGCGTAACAGGCCGCAGGTACAGCGTACAGGCTTCGCTGGCTGGCGTAATAAGGACCGTCCTCCTACACTATTTGGTAAGAGCCTTTGGGATCTTGATCCATACACATACCTTGCACTTCGAGTCAAGTCCGATGGAAGAAAATACTTTGTGAACATTCAAACGGAATCTATAGTATACACCGATTTACATCAACACCGATTGCATGTTCGAAAGCCGGGCGAGTGGGAGACGGTGTTCATTGAAATCAATGCCTTTGTCAGGACAAATCACGGAGAGGTAGTGGAGCCGCAGACTGAGATGATGAGGCAGAAGGTTCGGACTTTGGGCGTGAGTCTCACGGACCGTGTTCCTGGACCGTTTGATCTAGCTATCAGCAGTGTTTGGGCCTCAAACAGTGATGACAGAGATGAAGAGTTGGTGGATGCAGAAGGGCCGGAGAAGGCAATATAGAAACAGTTGTAACACCGATCCTTTCAAAGCACGATATGGCAAGCTTGCCCGAACCTAGTGCCTGATCTAGCATGATACAGATATCAGCAGGCCCACGTGGAAGACGCTAACTGATTGGTCAATTCCTCTCACTCCTTTCACACTTGTGGGTCTGTTCACTCATGGAAAGGACGTCTCGCAACTGAAAACGGGACTCAGAGGTCCGCAATTACAGAGCGGTACTTGGGCGTAAACCATCTGGTACCTACCAAGCGAGCATTTTGAAGGTTCAGATACTGCGCTCTCCTGCGCTTAAATAGTAGTTACGTGTAGACGCATGGTCTGGGTTGGCAGCAAGCCTTCATCAAGCTTCAAGCGATTAATCATCCATATAGTACTTACGCGGTCGTATTCACGATCAGTACTTAATGCAAATACTGCTTATTATAATGTGCTACATCACTACTCTGTAATACGTATAAGCACAGCGCTTGCCCAGAATTTGAAACAACCTACAACCTGATGGGAGCCATCACAAATCAACACTCTTCTAATATCATTCGATTTGTTTCCCTGCTCGCCTTTTGAATGTGACCTGAAAAATCATGTATCAGGAAATGACCATGCTCTGCTCTTTTCCTGTCTTGGTGTCATCATAGAATGTCGCGTTATTTGACCCCGTCCAAAATTGGGCTTCTTGCCTTGATATCGCTGTACGTGGAGCCTGGTGTTCCGTCAGCGACAATCATTCCTGTTCTGTCCTTCCTTGTCTCTCATATCCTTCCTGTCAAGTCGGCAGATTCTCAGAACAAATCATCCTTGCAACCGCGCCATGTTACACTCGCAATTGAAGAATTCGAGAAAGCCACCATCAGCTGTGTCTCTGGCACTCCTGGAAGGACCATCTGGGATCTACTACTGGATAGAATGTGGAAGCTCGATTCATTCGACGCCCTACACGTTTTCTTTTACACCCTTTCGTCACTGCTTCAGAAGGCGCCAGAGGAGCAGCAGCAGGATGCCGGTGATGAGATTCGTTCCACTTCTAATCGCATGCGGCTATCTCGAGCCTCGCCAATGGGACTGTTCGTCAGAAGATCCCAACTTGAATTCACGAGGCTGCAGTTCCATGACGGCGTTACGTTATGGAAAAGCTTTATCGCATACCGCGCATCAACGTTTTCACAATGGAAGAAAAGGAACCAGGCTGCGGGTCACAGCAGCTTGGACGTAAACTTAAAAGAGGAACATATAGCCTTCGGAGATCGATTGACTGATGTTGTCTATGGTCAAACTGCCCGAAGAATTGAGCATGACGCTAGCATCAGCACCGAAGACGTGGAAAAGCTCTTGGAATATCAGATTGACCGGATGCAAAGTGCGTGAAATCAGGTTCTAAAACTACAAATTTTACATTGCTAACGGGCAGCAGGAATGGGCAATCGGCTTCCCCAAGCAATGAAGGCCAGATTGAAGGCGATGCTTGACACTCGCGTGGCCGTGCCTAGCCTGTCCCATTATGTAACGTGAGCATCCTCTCTACAACATTGCCCGGTTTACTCAATGCTTGTCAGATTCCTTGACGCATGGAGGTCGGGCGATTATTCATCCTCCTTCGACAATCTACACCGTTACTTCGACTATACCATGCACAATCGGGATCGTACTTTCTACCAGTATGCTCTACTCAATCTTGCCATTCTTCATGCAGATTTTGGGTGTTGCTCTGAAGCTTTGACCGCCATGCACGAGACCATATCGACTGCACGGGAAAACAACGATATGGGATGTCTCAACTATAGTCTGAGTTGGCTGTACCATTTCGGTAAAGCACATCCAGAAGAAATGGACGATTTCAGAAAAAAAGGCGTCCTAGGGACAGAGAAAGAGGCTTTGGTGTTCCTGAAGGCGAAAGCCAAAGAGGCAAGCATGTGGGGTCTCTTAAGCACTTCCTTGCTTAGCGAGGCTAAGTTGGCCCTTAGTAATGTAAGAATTGTGGCGAGACTGGACTTACCTCCGAATAGCATGTTTGACTAATATGGTACTTGTCAACAGGGTGACAGCGTAGCGCAAGCTTTTGAGAGCATCGTCAAATCTTCGCACCTTAATGTTACCAAAAACGTCGCAAATGCTGCTGGCAGCCAGATGTCGATGCAATCATCGATATTCGGAAGACTTGGTACGTGCACCATCCTATAAGAACTGGCCTAGCCATCCTCTGACGCTGAGCCTACGAGCAGGCGTAAGCTGCCAAGCTTGGCTATCCGGAGAGCTCTTTCTTCAATGTTACGCCGATCAGTCTCCCGTTGAAGATGTTGTGCACTGTATCTGCAAAAGCGCGCTAATGGTACGCCAGTCCAGTTTAACATCGATGTTCGATTGCTAAGAGTTTTGGGCAGCTTGCTCAGCGAGGACGTTACGAAGATTCTCTTACCCGCATGCAAGAGGTCGACGAAGGGATACTGGGCACTCTTAAGCATTTTCAATACTGGACATGCAATTGGGGTATAATCAAATTACGGAGACATCTGCATCGGTTCGTAAGCCTCGACTGTAAGATGCTCACCCTGATGTATTCTTAGAGGCAACTTGGTCGCAGCGCAAACAGTCCTTTCCCAACTACAAGCTCCTCCAAACTTAGGTAAAGACCTGCAATTTACCGTTCTGACTCTGGAAATTGACCTCAATGTGCGGCGTGGAGACTATGCAAAAGCCATGGAAATACTGGAAAACCTATCCTCCCAAGTAACCGATGGAGAAGCTGATTATTTTCAGCGCATCAAAGTAATGACGCTGAAAGCGCGGATCTATGACAGGGCAGGCATTCCCCAAAAGGGTTTCTCTGTTGCCCTGCGTGCCGCAAGCCTTGCACATCGAGCTAGATTATTGCCGGCGCTCTGGGAAGCCGTCGGCGCAGTATGCGCGAGCCTGATCAGCCTGAAGGAATTCAGCGCAGCTGCAAGACTATTGGAGGGCATCATGCCGCAAACTCTCGAGTGCGAAGACTGCAATTTGTCAGCACAGACGTTCTCCTTGCTTGCAGATGCTCATATGGGGATGGCTGGCCAGGCAAAAGGCGAGACACTGGCGCGTAAGGAACAGCTGACAAAGGCTCTAGACAACACGGGCCGATCATTTGACGAATTTTCCAGAATCGAGGACGTCCAAGGGCAGTGTGAAATGATGGCAAAGAAGGCTACCATCATGCATCTAAATGGGGATTCTGTCCTGGCCAACGATTGTGCGGCCAAGTATCTCGATATTAAGAGAGCTGCAAAGGACCCGATATAGCGAGTGTCAATTATGCATGAATACATCTTCGCAGGCCGTAAGATTATGGGTGCGCGTACGGTGGATTACATTCGTACTATCATTCGAGTAGTCAAATAAAGGTCGTCCGTCAATAGCTCAACTAACCCGAGCCTGCCATCAGCGAAATTTGACGAGGCACGAGCAGAATGCTATGAGATTCGCGTGAACTGCACAATACAAAGAGGATACCCGGAAAAGCCGCTTGTCTCTCCAGCCCAATTCGACGTCTTCTAGCGCTTTTCCTCCCACTACTCATCTTTGTGGTGGTAGTTGACCTTTGGATTCCAGCTAGAAATGTCTTGTCAGCAATTGTTCGCCTCTATGGGTTCAAAACTTATGGTATCCCTCCCCTCTATTTTGCGCTCTGAAGATACTTATGAACATGTACCCTCAACGGATCTCTTAGAAGCTTAAAGCTGTGGCCCACAGGATGGCTCAATGCTCACGGAAGGGATCTTACAATAGAGTCTGCAAAACCCAGCGGATGCATTAGCTCTTTTCTGCGGGGTTGGAGACACACAAAGACTGACCTTGTCGCCATCACCCCAGGGGAATGCTTTTGTCCGGATGTTCATATAGGGATACTCCACTCTCTCCTCCAAGGGAGGCATGTGCTCCCAATGTTCCCAATGCTCATCCCACAAATTTTTCGCATTGAGAGATCCTAGAATAAGAGCAGGTATTACCACACTATATCATGTTAGCCTCTTTGTCTCCCAGCTGGTGACTTTAGGGTGCAATACTAGATGCAAAGTTTCCGCCAGAGATCTGAACATGATCTTATGAGCATATGACTATCAATCTATTTGGGGCCTCAGAGAGCACTCACCCGCTGATTGTGCGGCATGGTGCTTGACAGCGAGTCTCTCTCTATTGAAGGCATTGTCCATTGGGCCGACAAGCTTTTGGGGTTCAGTACTGGCGAAGCGGCGCTGGACGGTGCTGCGGAGGATCGGACATTGTGTCTGCCTACCGGCCAGGTTTAGAGCACGTAGTACCGAGGACCGTGGGATCATTATTTCTCGCGATGGACTCTATAATGATGTTGAAGCTGAGCCCACAAGTCACAATTGGCGAATCTTTGTTTGGGAATGGGCTGTTCCCATTTTGGTAAGCCTGGCGGCAAAACGTCGGACTTACCCTTATATCACGTGGATACGTGAGGAAGCCTTATAACACTAAGCATGGCTCTCTATCAGTGGCTGGCGGCCAAGCAAGGTTGAACTACTTCGTACTCATGGAGTATTCTTCTCTTTGAATCAAATTGACCAAGCCATGAAGCGTCGGAAAGGAATCTTTGCATCATGGGCCTACGCATAACTACGTGGAATGGTAAGTGCTCCCTGGGCTCAATCAACCTGTAACTTTAGACTATTTCGACTAATCGGTACTGCAGTTAATGGTATTCGGTAAGGAAAATTTTTGCATGGCTGCTCCTTAGGAATATGTGAGGGAGAAATTGATGAGGAAAACCCTTGACCGCGCAATTACAGTCTGTTCACGATGGGATCGCTAACCTCCAAGGACCAGGAATCCTTTTGGCTACCAACCATGGAGAGACAAGCGTTCATTCGCCGTGAGTCAATATGATCAAGCAATTGATACCGAAGTTGACCCCTGCAGGCTATGTTCGACATCCTAGAAGCCGACATCGTCGTGTTCCAAGAGACCAAGATCCAGCGGAAGGACCTTTCCGACGACATGGTACTCGTCCCGGGATGGGATTGCTACTTCAGCCTTCCAAGACATAAAAAGGGTAAATGACCAAGTAGCAGCTTGAAGAAGCTATGTTGACCACGTGTAGGGTACTCCGGCGTGGTCATCTACACTAGACAGTCCGTCTGTGCGCCTATCCGCGCAGAAGAAGGCATTACAGGAATCCTGTGCCCGCCTAATTCATGCACCAGTTTCTCCAGCCTACCCAAAGAGCGGCAAATTGGAGGGTATCCAACGCCAGCGCAATTGGCATCCTCAGCAGTGGATGCCACGACCCTCGATTCCGAAGGTCGCTGTGTGCTTCTTGAGTTTCCCGCCTTCGTTCTGATCGGCATTTACAGTCCCGCGAATCGGGATGAGACTCGAGATAATTTCCGCTACGGCTTCCTTGATATGCTCGACGCTCGAGTACGGAATCTCATCGCTATAGGTAAACGTGTCTTCCTGACAGGTGATTTGAATATATCTAGGGAAGAGCTCGATGCAGCTAATGCTGAGGCGTCAATGCGGAAACAAGGCTTATCGGGTATGGAATTCGTGTCTACCCCTGCTCGACGTCTTTTCAATCATCTGCTTGAGGGGGGTAAAGTCTTTGGCGCAAGAGACGAGGGTAGGGAACATTCGGTCTTGTGGGATATATGTCGAGCCTTCCATCCCGATAGAAGAGGTATGTTTACATGCTGGGAACAAAAAGTCAACGCACGGCCTGGAAACTGCGGTGCAAGGATCGATTACGTCCTCTGTAGCTTGACAATGAAAGATTGGTTCTCGGATTCTAATATCCAGGAGGGACTAATGGTACATCCCGCGTTCTTCTTTGCTGTGTCTGGACTGACCACGCTATAGGGGTCCGACCATTGTCCGGTTTATGCGGTTTTGAAAGATACAATTCTCATGGAAGGGGAGGAACGTGATCTTCATGATGTAATGAATCCTCCGGGAATGTTCATGGGCGGCAAACGCCAAAGAGAGTATTCCACGACAGGTGATCCGCTGCCTTCATCTGGCAAACTAATACCCGAATTCTGCGGTCGGCGGAATATACGTGATATGTTCGCCCGAAAGCCTTCGCTTCAACAGTTTCAAAGTCATGACATTTCAAGTAAAGACGCGGAGGTCTCTAGCGCTACTACAGCGAGTCAAGGAGATTCAACGACGGAGATGTTCTGTCCGATCAATAGGACTGCAGAAGAGCCCTGTGACAGCATCGCCACAACGCCAACAAGGTCTCCGTCTGCAGTAGGCCAGAAGAGATCTGCCCCAGCAACGACAGGCAGCAAATCTCAAAAGCGCGGTAAATCTGGATCTGCCACCGCCACGCCGCCAGCGACTGGCAAGGGCCAGCAAAGCCTCAAATGCTTCTTCAAGCCTAGCGCTACTCTTGATTCGAACGTCGTCAGTGCCGTTAAAGGAAGAAAGTGGCCGCAAACGAGCCTAAATGATGATACCGTTGGCCGAGAATCTGGACCAGCTGCAGGCTTGGTCGAGACTTGCCCTGCTGCTGATATTCCCACAGAGGCCGCTAGCCTAGAATCAGCAACTCGTACACCTTGCAAGGTAGTTTTCAGGCACATTGCCGGTGAACAACCCTCTACCAACCACTCTCCAGAAGGGGATCATGGAGCCGTCCCTCAACCTCAAGCGAGCGTCCACGATCCCGTCGAGAGTAAAGAATCATGGTCCAAGCTCTTCACGAAGCCTACAGCGCCTCGCTGTGAAGGACACAATGAAACATGCATCTCTCTACTTACGAAGAAGCCAGGTATGAACTTGGGAAGGTCGTTCTGGATGTGTCCACGTCCTTTAGGACCCTCAGGAGCGAAGGAGAAAAACACGCAATGGCGATGTCAAACCTTTATATGGTGCAGCGACTGGAACCCTAATGTAGCAAATGTATAACGAACCTTTTTACAGATACTCGGATTAGTTTCTTGCGTGTATTAGAACCGAATAATGCCTCCATCGTTGTCGAGGAAAGTCACAGTGCTGCTTTGCTTACAGCTAGAAAGACGCGGTAGCTACAGAAAGCGAGAAGCGGACATATCAATCATTAGACCTGGAAAGGGTTGGGAGATTCTTGGTAATGTATCATTCCAGCTGTGTTGGTGTCTCACATCTACTTACGTAAGGAATGTAATTGAATTAATTGGATTTGCTATGCTAGTGTACAAGACATGTCCTCCCAGGTATAGAGTCCAGGTGCTGGGATGGTTGCTAGTGAGGATGACGATCTGCTATGCTGAAACAGGCGCTGTTATGACAACGTATCCAGCGACGAGAACCTAAAGGTGAATACCAAGACCCGATGTCATGTACGTGCAGTGATGTAAAGAGGGCATCATGACAGGGAACTGGGAGGAGACAATAATCTGCATTGTACAAGATAGCCGTGATCCGATTCGAAATTTTGCCTAACACGCTCCTGAGGGTAGTGAGAATGTAGACACAACAGAGAAGGAGTGATGACAAAAGCTTCGACGTCCAAGTTGCGGTTGACCGGAGTAAGTTCTTAGAGTCTTCTGTGTGAAACGCTCATGTGACCAAGATTGATGCATACAGCTGACGCGGTGCAGAAGAGTAAGCTCCACAATCCACGATGAACTGAAAGCCCAAAATTGAGGACAGCTCTGGAGGTATGGTGTAAGTCTAGTGCGGAGCAAGTGGCTTTGCGCATCACTGAAATCTCCACAAGGTGGAAGTCTCCGCGCGCCTCCTAAAGATCTGCTTTCACCTTTAGTTCAGCGCTGAAAGGAATCTCATGCTTAGGTAAGGATATGTTCGTGTACCTGCATCCAGAGCGAACCTCAATGACTCACTTGCAGGTCGGACCTAAAATCCACTAGTTGGTTTCTCATCTGCAATTTTAACACTGTTGTTCGGATCCCCGCGTGACCCACTCATGAACACTGATTGTAGCAGTTGAAGTTGAATTTATGGTTGCATTCATAAGGTCACAGCGCACCAGCGAAGAAAGCATATCGGCAAGATCAGCTTTTGAACCCCTCATCTGGATGAGACAGTCAACACAGAGCCTACGACAGATACCAGGCCTGCTTGAAAATTACACACACCATTTGATCAGGTTTGATTGTTGCAAAAAGCATCTTTACGATGGCGGCGCTGCACGACCTTGTCGAAAGCGTCCCTCAAATCTCCGCTACCGATTATCATGAGATCGAGAGCATTATGTCTTCGATAGGTGGGCCTAGAATACGGATCTCTAATGAGCCCGAGTTGCGCCAAGAGATGAAACAGCTGGATGAGGACGATGAGGAGTGGCGGTTCCTAGCCTATGCCGAAGAGGACAGAGGCCTTCTCGAAAGTAAGTGATTCAAGTCTGGCGCTTTGAAACGAATCTAACACTGTCTAGGCTCTTTCCAGGCAGGCTCTTACTGCAATGCCGCTTACCTCAAAGCTATTAGACACAATCTCGCCATCGCTAAAAAGGCTTGCCAATTGGAAATAGATGCAGATTACGGATTCATAGAGGAAGTCATTATGGCTACGAAAGGAGAGCTGTCGCGTTTGCAGAGCCACCCTGAACTCTTCTCTAGCAAAGACCTTAGAGAGGAATTCTGGCACGACGTTCGGCTCACGTGCAACTCATCGGTGAAATTTCTCATACCAGGGCAAGAGATTCGTGATCATGCGCACGAGATGCTCCGGGCTGCTTGGGTGGAAATTGAAGAAGACGTCCGCACTCCTCGGAGGGACAGGCAGCGAAAGCCTTGGGAACAATTCTTACACAACAGAGCACCAGGCGCTGAGGCAGATCTCTCAATGTTTGCGGAAGACGGAAGCGTTCAAATCATTCCGATGGCTGCAACCAGAATCCTTGTGGCAACTATGCAAGAACATAAAGCCGTCATCCATGATATTGAAACAGTAAGTGTTATACACTTTATGGTCAGCAGCATAATGCTGTATTATGATATTTAATATTTGAAGCTGACCGCATTTCACAAAATAGCAACGTGAGGACTCGACACCATATGCGCCGTCTTCCGGAAGCTATCTTCGTTCAAACGGACTGTTTCGTTCGCCTGACGGTCATCTGCGCTCACACCAGACGGTATGTTGCACTGACTTTGAGCTGATCTGTTAAAATACTACTGACAGAAGTCAGTTTACCGATTTGCAAAAACCGACTATCGCTGTGAGTGCTATCGTTGTCACTATGATGAAAGACTGAGTTGACAGTTACAGGGTCCAATTGACATTGTCAGAAGTGGAGACATGAATGATAGCCTAGAGACGTTGAATCTCGATTTCGGTACGTGCACTGACCTGCAGCTGGACAAGTAGATGCTAAACCCAATGTACAGCTGCGTTGAATCAACGACGGCCCCCTTTACGTCCACGCATGTGGAACTTCATTTCTGTGGTAGTTCATGACCGCCCAAACCATAATGTTGACTCTAACCAGGGCATTGAAAGAGTGGAAGAGTTGATGAACTTATTTATCTAGAGAGTTAGAGCAACGCGAAGCGTGTTCGCTTTGTCAGTATTTGAAGTAGACTAAAATGTATCATATGACCGGGGCTTCTTAAAGTGATTCACTTGTTCATTTCTTTGTGATGTGAGGCGAAATGAAAAACACCAACCTCCTCTTTTTCGATTTTCGTTCCGACAAGTCCCTCGAACCACACAACACCCCAAGACTTCCATCTGTCACCCAACAACCCTGAGCATCATATCAGCGATCTCTTTAACCCCATCATTCTTGTTCAGTGTATTGGCAGCTATCGGCGATCGCAGCTACCACGAACTCACTTTGATTTCTCTTGACAACATCGAAACATGTCTCTTACGCCAGCCATCAAGGCCGCCCTTCGCAAGCTGACACCTGATGAAATTGCTGCTGTCCTTCAAGACGCTGCTCAGTCTCGTTCAACCAAGCAAGAGCGTGCCGCGCACGGCAAGATCCAAAAGAAAGACCTTGTTCTTGTTGCGGCGGTTGCCAAGGCTACACGACCCCTCAACTCCTGGATCGCATATCGTAGTAAGTACTAGAGAGCTTGGTCCCAATGGCCGTCTTTAACACGGTTCCAGGCTATTATTCTACGATCTTCTTGAGTTTTCAGCAAAAGGAAATCTCCGGGTTTCTTACTGTTTTGTGGCAAAATGATCCCTTCAAAGCGAAATGGAGCATCCTTGCGAAATCATACTCCTTGATCCGCGACAGCCAGGGCAAAGCTAATGCACCCTTGGAAAAATTCCTCGCAATAAATGGTCCGCTCATCGGAGTCATCGAGCCTGCACAATACCTTGAGGCCCTGAGCTGGGAGGTCGCTGTCGACGAGAATGGACAGACAGTAATGCGTCGCCATGGGAATTCAATCGACGAGCAACTCTTTATTACCAACGTATCGGTCAACGACGTGATCCGCAACAGCTATGATCAAGGATACTTCACTGGCGATCTTGCAAAGGTCCTTCTGTCCAAAAACGAGGCAGCCATGACAATGGCTGCGTCCGTGCAGCCGACTAGCAACGCTCAGCACTCGACTACCGGCTACCTTGAAAATCATGACGCCGAATTTACAGCCTGCGCCAACGTCAACGGCTCCAGCAAAGAAAAAGAACAGGCCCCTACGACAATAGTCATTGACGACGACGAGAGTGACTTTGCTATGGCGCCTAATACCAACGAAGCTGGTGGTGAAGATCCCATGGCGGAAAATAATGATAGCGTTACGCGTGACGCGGATGCTGTGCCAATTGAGAATGCGCTGCCGACAGGAGATACCTCAACTATCATGACAGCCAATGTGACGAAGCCGGTATACGACCCTTATAATCTCGGTCCCAGCTCGCTTTCGATCATCGATGCCGAGATGACCGAATTGGGGAGCCACGACAAGGCCACTGCCAATGACCCAGAGCTATCAAGCTTGTCGGCTTCTGCATTCAATTTGGAAGGTGATTACCCTTTCAACTCGGAGTTCGATCCTGAGCTTTCCGGAGCCGTCTTCAATCCCTTCATGGGCAACCAATTTAATGTATTCGACCTCAGCGATGCACCATGGGATGATTTCATTGACTTCGACGCTAGCACTTGAGAGCATTGAGGGTATGTTTGATTCCAACCAAGCAAGTCAAAGGCTAACCTTGTCCCTAGGCTCTCCTTGCTCCGTCCAATACTGGACATGGTCGAATTAGTGGTTTGCGTTGCTGCATGGTCCATGAAATCGCATGCTGTACATAAGTTGAATCTTACAGCGACATGGCACAATCGGAAAAGCGTGTATTGAAATGGTTGCGAATAGGATACTCACGCATACCATCGTTCAGCTTCCTTCTTGCCATGGGCGATTGCATAGATCAAGATAGGCAGCAACCACTTTTCCTTAATTCTAATATCTCTGACCCATGTGATCCAAAATCATGTATTGACCAGTAGAGCAATACGGCAAATCCCATACATGCGGCTTGTTTCAAAGGCAATCGGAAATGACACAGAGCACATTGGGGGATACAGCTAAGACGAATTGTAAGTGTGCTTAGACCGCATGCAAGGTGTATTGAAAGAAGAATTGCAGTGGAGATAGAGTTGTGGAAGATGCTTTCTTGGCGGTGCCCCTACCGCCAAATCCCTTGCGAGGCGCTTGCAGCGTCTCAATCCACCACCTGCATTCCAGGGAAAACTCCTTCTCGTTCATGGCTTAAGCTGGAAGTCTATACTGTGCCAGGCTTTTTTGTGCTCTATCATAATTATAACAAATGTGCTCTATCCGCATGCCAGCAACCCGGACGTCTGAGCCGTGCCCTCATTCAACGCGAATGCTGCTAGAATACTGAACCAAGAGCTAGCGTCATATTTTGGAGAGTCAGGGCTTTTACGGAGTAAGAGAACCCGATCCCCCAAATCCTCCCTCGTCTTCAAACGATGCCGGACTTCTCTCCACTTCAACATCTCTTTCAAGGCATGCTGATTTATGTGTACTTCCAGCACAAACACGAAAGTGGCGGCATTTTGTTCAACCTTTGACATGGATGAAGGCGCAAATTCTCCTTAGCCCAGAACCCTGCAGTTCAAGAACTGCTTGCATCAGTACGAATCTGACACTCGCTCTCGAGGCTGTTGCTCGCCGAACCCTTGTTCCATTGCATTGCTCCTGAGAGTTCACCCTGACGAGCATACCCAACCGGCCTGACGAAAATCATGCAAGTGCATGCAAAGAGCGAATGCCTAGACATCGAGTGCTACTCCCGACGAATTACTTTTTGGCTTGCAGTTCGACAGGACGGTTGGCACTGGGTATTGTGGGTGAAGTGCGTTGATGGCGGTCGAACCAAGCACTCAACATTTCCTAGTCTCTTGTTTACTCTATGAACCCAACCTATTTGGTTTTAGATGATATATAGCACCACCAATGAGATCCAGCAAAGTAGACAGGGATTTCTTAGAGCAGGTTCCTTCATCGGCGAGACCCTCGTCCTTCGCAGGTTTGAAAGCCTTGTCGACTCTACCCCCCAGTACGCTTAAGCAAACCCAATTTGTACAGCATAAGTATCGTAACTCATCGAAGACGCGTCAAGAGATAGGTTCGCTCGCCCCTTGGCGGTTGACACTTAGGCAGCATAGCTCCTATCTCTGAGAATACACCAGGCACATACGTCTTCCAGCGAAACGGGGGAACGCATTGAATCTATGGTACAATGCCGTCTTTTTTGCTATCGTACAGAAAACGTACTAAAGCGTAAACTACATGCATGCATTATTGCCTCGGTGCACCGGCTTTGCCTGCCGCCTCTTCCATCCCTAATCTTCCTGGTACGAAATCTTTCTCATTTCACCCAGTCTCTGCCTAGCCTGTGCAAGGTTATTCTCCAATTGCAGAATTTCAACCTAAGCCACAAATCATGTCAGCAATAAGATACTTGAGACCACATTCTCCAAAATTGCCCAATCATAGCAGGATATGGGGTGACCGACCTGTTGCTCCATCTCTCTGACCTTGAACTCATGTCCACTCAACGCCGCATAGTCCACTTCCTCTCCCTCATCCTTGTTCCTCTGACTGATGATGTCTTGTACCTGATTAACCAAACTTCTACATGCTCTGCCGACTGCCTTGCTGGCTTCTTCAAGTCGATCTTGCGTCCTGCTGCCGAAATTCGCCTTTACTCTACTAGCCGCCACAAGTTGTGCAGTCGAAGCTGCTACGTCATTACTGGCGACAATGAGCTGCTCTGGGCTGTTACGGTTGCTGATGACACCATCCGCGGTCTCGATCAGCGTGTTTGTGGACGAGGCAACAGCTTTCGCGGCGCTAATGAGCCCCTCCGTCCACCGATTATTCTTTTTGTAGAAAGCTGTTCGCGAAGAGGAGCCGCGGCCTTCTTTGACGATTTCTTGCTGAGAAGCAGTAGCAGCTTTGATCAGTTGAGCGATGGCATTTGTGACTGCTATTGCTGCTTGGAGGATGCTGTCGTGGATTCGAAGCTCGTAAGTGCTGTAGCCTTCTCTTGGCTTTTTCATCAGTCTGTTCAAACGCTCTGCAGCGGCATCAATAGCCTTCGCGGCGTTTGTCAATTCTGCATCTACTAGGTCTCCAAGGTCGCCCTTTGCATTTGTGATTTTTCCAGAGTTGGGAGCGAAAGCGTCTGCAAGCTTAGAGAGCTTTTGAAGATTCATCAAAACTTCGTGGTTGTTGTTTATAACGACATCGGTCCTCTGAGTAGCCTCTAGGCCTTCCAAACGGAATGACTGAAGAGCACGGAAGAACTTTACTGTAGACTGGGCAGACTGACGGCCAGCGTTGATGAGCTGGTCGGCCTTCTTCTCCCCAGTAGCAAAACGAGTGAGCCCTTTCGTATTGCTGAGCACATCCGCAATCGAGCCGGCGAAGACGCTGACAGTGCGAATAATGTCGGCATGAGGGCTGTTAGGCCCATCTGCGATGAAATTGTTGAACGCTGTTGAGAATTCAGTAGCACTAGCGGAAGCTTTCTCAATTTGAGAAAGGACATATGGGGCCGAGGCGTTCTGGTTTCCTGCCTGCATTGACGAGTCGAGTTCATACAGAGCGTCATCTACACGCTGAACGCCACTTTGTAGCACGGAATCGATGATGTCGTTGATCTTCTGGATATTGCCTAAGAGGACCTGGTCGATTTGCTCATCGAGAGCTTTGTCCGTATCCCCGCCATTCTGAATACCGTTAGTAAGGCTCGGTGCACAGTCTTCAAGGAACATACCATCCTTAGCTCGTTAAGCTCAAGCAGAGTCTGATCCATGCCGGACTTGTAGATCTCGAGCTCCTCTTCTTTCTCACGAAGACTTCGCTCCAAATCTCCGTCCCGCTCTCCATATTTTGAGTGAATATCATCAAGGGAACGAGTCTTGTTCTGTTAGGAGGTCAGCAAGTTCGCACATGGCGCACGCACAAGAAAGAAGTCTACCCGCAAAGCTTCTTCGAGGTCAGCCATTTCCCGGTTGTACTTTGCCAGCATGGAAGACAGCTCAGAGCCTTTTGCACGTTCCGCATTGTCTGCTTTCTCAAGAGCGAATCGAAGTTCACGCTTCAGCTTTTCTACTTCCTCTCTGGTGCCCCCCGTTACTCTATCCTTCTCGTGAAGAGCTCTGTCTCGCTCTCTGATCATATCTGCAAGCTCAAGGTTCTTCGTCTTGATCTCGCGCTCTAATTTCTCCCTTTTATCGATCGCTTCTTGCGCTGACGCCGCTTTGAGTTGGACGCTTTTAAATTTCTGCAGTAGCTCGAGATGCTCATGCCGTAGTTGAGAATACAATTTGGCGAGCGCTTCGTATTTTGTTCTCCAAGTGCTAACTTGTTCCTGGAGCGAGCGAATTTGATCATCTTTTGAGGAATTCTGTTGATTGAAGTTGGTATTCAGCTGATTGAGCTGGTTCTCCAGGTCCTTCATCCTATGATCGTACTGTTCTAGCATCAGCTGGTCTTGTTGATATTGAGCACGGGCCTTGAGATTTTGCTGTTCTAGTTCGGCCATTCGGCCGTGCGTCTGAGCTTCATATTGGTCTCTCATCAATTGTGCTTGAGCGAGCCGTTGCTGCTCTTCCTGCAATCGTCGCTGCTCTTCAAAGTCACGCTCCGCTTGTTGCTGCGCCAATTGTTGCTGATACTGTTGTTGGTTCCATTGGTCCTGCAATCGCCGTTGCTCAGCATCATATTCCTCCTGCTGTCTTCGTTGTTCATTCTTCCAAAACTCATTGATTGGTTCCGGATCCGGAGCATGGACAGGAGGAGGCGACCTTGGGGGGGCCGGCTCTTCTTTCTTCTCTACTTCTCTCGTTGGCCGACGTGGTAGAGCTGGACGGTCCTCATCTTCACCTAAGAGACTGGGTGGTTCCTGCGGTAGCTTGGGTACTTGAATCAGGCTAGTCAAATAACGGAGATTTGAGCATTCGTAGTAAAACTTTAGAAGGCGGTAATGTTGTGTATCGTATCTTGCTCGCAAGGGTTCCAGGACCTCGTCATCTCCAGTGGCTATGCGCATTCCTTCAGACGTGTCCAACCCGGACGGGCGTATGATACGTACTAGTATGCATTGCTCGCAGCATGCTCGTGACAAATTTGTAGATGCCATAACTTTCCTGCACCAAAGGAACCAGCGCTGAGATTCTGCATTCGTTGTTGGCACCACTTCTGAAATGGGCAAAGATGAGCTTTTGGAAGGTCTCGATTTGATCTTGAAGAGTCATGAGGTCTGTGATTGTTTCGTATCTACAAAAGCGATTAGCAGATGGGGGTAAGGCTTACTTGACGAGGTATGGTACGCTACCCTTCATTGGGGTCATTGATTGACTTCAGGCTGATGTACTCTTCATACTCAAAAAGTCCTGCAAGGCTTCTTAGCTTCTGGTATGCACGCACTCTGAAGAGAACTCAGACCATTGAATTCGGGATGCTGCCTATGGAACGCCAATTTGGCCAATAGGAAGTAGACGTAATCTCGTAGCAGAGGTCCATATCCTGTCCTGGCCATTAGAACCCTACCTCACCAACCCAAGGCCTTCAAGGCCTTCTGGAGATACCCGGAGCCCTACTCGCGCGGAATATGGGTCCATACCTCGGAGCCCTTCTCCTGTAACACCTCTTGTAAGACTTTCTAGCCAATTGATATTTGCCTGCGCTTCCTTCACTGCAACCGGGTGCCCTTCCTGGAGAACCTTATGCACGGTAATCAAAGCTTTGAAAGTCTGTACTTCATCGGCGAGGATCGGTTGCCTGTAATAGAAGAGCTTTGTCGTCAACATTCTCGAACTCAGATGGTTGTTCTTAGGCAGGGAAAACGAGCGCGGCTAGACGCACACTTTCATGCCTGCCCAGAAGGACTGGGACGACTTATGGTCCCAGGTGTAGACAATGCATGCTCGGACGTGTTTGCCTGAATACCGTGAGCACAAGGAGCTCTTTAAGCGGACGTCGGTGGAGATGGGTACGTTTGGGTGCAGTCTCCTCTGGGAAGATGAACAGATATTAGTCCAACCCGCAGCTCAAATTTCAAGTAATCATATTGCAATGACTGACCTATGCTTGTTGCTTTGCGGATATTGATTGCGAGGTCGGTCTCTGATCTAGGGAAAGAATTAAGATCCATGATATCTGATGCCAGTCTGGAGGCAATAGCAGTATAGTATGGAAACTGTGGTCCTGACTTACTTGCCCAAGTCGACATTGCGTGAGCTTGACCCCCCGTAGCCATAAGACATGGCCAATGGGAAAGCACGATGGTCGTAGGTCTCAGTTATACCAGGCAAGGCTGCACATGAGGAAAACTTGGATGGGAAGGAAGGAAGTCTACGCCAAATAGCAGATACCAACGATCTATTCTATCGAAACTGCAGGGCAGTTACAGGTATGTGTGTAAAGTAAGGTAGGTAGATTGGAAGGCAGAAGCCTGTACGGAGCAGCTCTGGGACTTTTTGCCTTCCTTCCATTGCTTGGCAACTGCAACTTTAATGCGGTGTAAGGGTACGATGCGGTAGGTAAAAATCTACTTGATGCAACTTGCACGGCCTAAGAAAAAGAAGTACGTAGACGATGAAATTTCGGTAGCATTACCAGCACAATTCTTTTCCTGTGGATATGAATCCTATCAATTGGAGTCTATATACATAAAACATTCGTCTAGTTGACGATGCCCCATTCCCGCTAATGCATGAATTCAGCCACATGCTCTTGGATCTCCCCTCTTCCTCCACTGCCGACTACCAACTAGGATGAGCGCGCTCATCCTCCGCACGCGAGTCTTGCATGACAGTTGAACTCCGTCGCCGTGCTAGACTATGATCCCCTGCATCTGGCGCAATGCCATTCGGTAAGCTCGCTGCAGGCTCCTTCTGGTCATTCGCAGGATCAATTCCAAAGTCGCAGGTGTTTTCATCCCGCTTGTCGTCCTTTGGACTTGAGGGCTCTGATTCGGGCGGGGCCTCGATGACCAAGAGCCCTCCTTCGCTCTCATGGTTAATATGTGCTGATGCTTGCCTTTTACGAGCTGGAAGTGGTGGCGGGGGTATCGTGCGTGACTTGGCCTCGTGTTGGGGTTTTTGAGGATGGTCTGATTTTGGAACAGGCTTCCTTTTGGGTGTCGTGACCGGCGGTGTCTTCGTATGAGGGCCTTCAGGGAACGGCAAGGGCTGGCCGGGCGGGGGCAAAGGGCGACCGCGCCCGATGGGATGTTTAGGAGTCCCAGCGCGATTTGGATCAGGAGCCTGCTGGTCTTTCAGTTCTGTGGTTTTGCGGAGTATTCCCCAACCCCAATTCCTGGCGGCTACAGTTGCCGCGCCAAGTGCTATCATTGATTGTCTCTGCTCTGGCGATGCTGCTGTGCGGTTATCAGCTTGCAAAGCTCTAGGCTGTGGCATATCATTTTCCAAAATAGACTTTGCGGACCTCGAGCTTATACTCGTCGGAGTTGGAGGTGAAGAGTTTCTATTAGGCTTAGACAAAAAGGCGTCGTGTGGTGGGTTCTGCTCAGCTGTGCCATTGAAGTCAGAGATTGTAGAGGACGTAGCACTGAACTTTGGGCTGTTCTCCCACAGAGTAGACGGGCCTGAGTACGCAATTGCCATCATCGCACTAGTGGCATCTGGTTGTTGTCTAATGTTCCCTGTAGGCTGAATAGCGTCGACATTTGCATTGTCCATGGTCAGAAGTGGGTTGGCAGCTAATGCAAACGAGCGCGATCTGAGGGCTTTGGGTGGCTCTGGACCCTTTTGGACGCCAGTACCAAGGCCATCTTTAGCCGTCCCGTCGAGGCTTTGTTTTGAACCTGTTGCTGCTCTTAAGACTTGATTTGAAGGAATCGCATCAAAGGAGACCGGCATACTCAAGGTCCTTCCGTCTTCTGCGTGAGACGAGGCATAGGGGAGAGGAGCCGCTTCAGCCTCGAGCTCGGCATCGTCTTCCGGTGCTTCGTCTGGAATCTTTGTATGTTCACCCGGCAGTTCACCAGTCGCTCCTTGGTCCACCCAGATGCCTCCTCGATATTTTTGGTCTCTAGTATCGGTGAATGCAATGTCATCCCAATTCGGCATGACTATACTCTCGCCGATTACCTCTCTAATCCTGCTCTCGATCGCTCGTAAGATAACGCCATAAGTGATTTGGCGAGAGCTGACGATCGGCTCGATCATCAATTCCATATCAGGCATTGTCTCAAAGGAGATCCAGACCCGATTACTGGGGGGTGGTTTGCACTTCAGGTAAACATGAGCATTCAGCTTCTTAACAATCACTGCCAACACTAGGTTGACCTCGCGAGGTTTGAATCGCGCACCGAGGTCAATGCGAGCTGTAGCTGCAATCTCTAGGCGACACTGACCGCTATATAAGAGATCAGCCTCGATACTGCATTCACCGTTGATCGTGAGGTCATTAAGCCTCGGGTTTATGATCTTTGGGGCACTCTCCCCACTCTGGATCTTTTGAAGTACGAGGCCCGAGAGGAAGGCAGGTTTCTTGACCCGTGCAATTTTCTTGGTAATCTTCTTGCGTAGGAAGTCCTCGATAACCTGGGTCTTGTAAAGGGCAAGGAAGAGTCTACCCGCAAGCCCATTGATCCACCTAGTCTGCAGTTGCTCTTCCGAAGAATGTAAGCTCTGCACGAGGCTGATGATATGTTTGGTCTTGTACCGCTGTGGCCTTGGCGGACTGTCAGGCGCATTTGATACGACATCCTGGTTCTGTAATAGCGCAAAATAGAAGTCTTCTTTGTCCGAGCCATTGTCGGAGAAAAGATAGAATGGCTTGGATGCAGAAGCTGGGTCTTCAAGTCCAGCTTTCCTCTTCAACCGTATAGCGTTCCTTTTGATCCACAGTTCTCCCTCTGGAATTTCGTCTCCTCCACCGTATATGCTGACATTGTGAAGTCCCAGTGATATTACATATTTGACCTCCAGCTGTTCCGAGTCTTCGTAAAGCATTAAATGTCCATGTCGTAGAACGACGAAGAACACGTTCCTCGCCCTCTTAACGGTCTTGCCGCTGCCTTTTCCAGAATCTAGAATTGGGCTTTGCTTCCGGTCGAACATAGTTCTATACATGCTCTGGTACACGCTAGGGCTTTCAGTAGCTATAATCGTCCCAGCCGGAGTCGTCCGCTCTGGTGGTTTGCCATTGACACCCCCAGGCACGTATTCACGGCACACGGCGAAGTAGCCAGCTGCAACATCGGGCTCGTGTGCGCGTTTGGATTCCTCGGCGATATCTGTGATACTCTCACGGGATTTGAGATTTCGTCCATCATCTTTGCTATCGTGGAGGGCATCTGAAGCGGTCGCGTTGGAGGACAGATTTCGTACCGGGAAGGTGAGGTATGCATGCAGAAGGACAATGGCGAGAAGGAGAGGAAGCAGGGTCAGACCACCAAGTAGATAGGTCAGTAAGAAAGCGACGGAGATGCCCATCACGACGGGGGTAGCTCTTTGAGATGCAAAAGTACCGCACTCATCGTGCTTATGGCTTGAGTATGCAAGATGTCAGGTTTTGGCTGCCTCGATCCCAACATTCACTTGATAGAAGGGTGCTATGAGTTATATGGCGTGTGAAGTTGATGATCCAACATCCTACGAGGTAATACACGTATATCACTGAGATTCAAAGCCATCCAAGGATGAGAGTTTTGGGGCAAGAATCCCCTCTTTGCCAGCCGAACCGAGATACTTTCCACATTTTTCCTTCTGATGCTATCTTAAGAGGTTGAAATCTAGACTTTGTAGATCTAGTATTACCTAGAGTGATAGAGACTTCTACGATATAACTAAAGGATACTGATCTGGCTTTACGGGATTCGAAAGCGATCGCTGAAATCGTAGTATCATAGAGTAGATACTAGCGAATGTATAGAGATCTTAAAAGTCAGACAATTCCAATTTGGTGAGTGGGCTTTAAGATGGAACAATGCGCCATTCGGGTGGCAAAGGGGAGGGTTTTTTCCCAAACAAAGAATTCTCAAGCTAAGCTAATAGCGCACGGCTCGGCGCGCCGCGTTTTCTCCCGCAAATTCTCTCATGAATCGCTTGGGTAGTAGAAGTAAATATATCTTACCTTATGATCTTATCCTGATATACTCTCAAAACCGTAACGCCGTCGCCTCGCTCTCCTCTGGGTATAATGCACGTGCCTCCAAACGCAGTCGCTAAGTCCAATGCAAAGTTACCAATTCAAATCGCCAGCCTCAAGCTCCTCTAATATCCTCAAGACCGGTTCCGCCATCAATCTTGAGCTTCGTAGACCTGCCAGATGCCTCGTGCGGGTATAGAATACAGGACAATCCTTGCTATCACATTTCACCTCCTCGCCCCAAGCCAGACTTGCACAAGACCGACACACCTTCTCCAGGTCGACAGCCTTCCTCTCTGCTTTGTTGAGCTGCGATTGCAGTGCCATGAGAGAGCTGTCGGCATGTTGCTTACACCTGGCGCAGATCGCCATTTCTTCTTCGAGCTTCTCATGACACACGATGCAGGTAGAAGATTTCATATAAGACTCTAGGGTCTTCTTCGACATGATCAACTCCCTCCCTCCCGTGAATGGCTCTGCTTCTCTGCGGCGCACTCGCTGAAATTTGGGCATTTCGTCATACCACTGTCGTACGTTGGCTCCAACGAGATTGAAGATACGTTCTAGAGGGGGTATAAGATTCTTCAGGATATAGTATTCTGCGTCCAGTTCATTGTTATCATTATGCAACAGTACATCTGGAGCCACGCATCGATCGATAAGTCTAGCTCCTGGAGCTCCTGTAATCACGACATAGGGGACACGCTCTCCATATTGCGGTTCTGCTCGGGGGTCCTCTAGCATCCTCCTGGTGCTAATAAGGGCTCCTGGAGGTGGCAGACCCTTGTCGCTGTACGTACCAAGCTTGACCTCTTTCGCAAAACAGAAATCCTGGATGGACACTTTTCCTTTCATAATCTTCATGCACTGTCGCTGGAAGTAGCTTTTGACTTGGCTTAGGTCTGCCGAGCGAAACAATATTTTCAAAGCATTCTCTTCAATCTTCTGCTCAGCTGGTGTTCCGTCTCGGCGCACAGTCTCAATACCCTTAGCGTCAAAGTCCGGCACCAGTTGGTCCTTGCTCTCGTATTTGAAGCCTACATATCGCTTCTTTGCTAGTAGCACGCATGGAAGATACACCTTTTCGAACTTCAATTTGACCGGTCTAGGATTCATATCCGTGACGGTCTCGGCGATCTCTTTACCGATGTCAAAAGCCTCGTCTTTGGTGCGGCCCTTGAGGTAGACGAAGAGACTGTCAGTGTCACCGTACACCACCTCAGCTCCCCACCTCTCCACTGAGTGTATCAGTGCAATGGCTTTTTCTAATGTCTCACGACCTGTCTGCACGATGCTGTCGGCAATTTCGGAGCATGGCATGCGCCCAGAGAAGGAGGCAGAGGTATAACCGTAAGTGACGTTAGCAATGAGCTTCAACGCAAGCTGTCTATTGTTTAATAATCTCTGTAGAGTCCTGTCATCCTTATCGACCTTCATCCCGCTTTTGACCATGACTCGTGTTTCCAGTATCTCACCCAGCATCTTCGCGAGAAGAGACTTGCGGATATCAGGTTTGGCATACATGATACCATTTGGCGCGATGTTGATTTGGTCCCCAAAAAGCTCCAAGAGCCTCGGCTCTCTATGAAAGTCCGTGAAACCCATCTTACTTTGACCACGCCAGCTAACCACCCTTCCTAAGAAAGTAGAGTAGCAGTAATTGTACGCAATCATCACGCTCGGGTACAGCGATTGAAAGTCAAGCACCAGCATTGGACTGTTGAAAAAGGCGCTTTGAGGCTCCATCACCAAGGGCAGACATTCCAAGGCGTTCTGCTGGCCGACTTGTTTCCGACTCGGTGACGGCAATAAAAAATTCTCTGGCTTGGCGATTCGAAACATGAGTGATTCGACCTTGAATTGAGATCCTCGCGAAAAAACTGAAAAGAAATCTACCCCCAGCAAACGTGCTTGCTCACTGGTCCTTGGGATCAGCTCGTTCTGTTCCAAGATCTCTAGGTCTAGCTGGACACGGGAAACATAGTAATCTACAACTTTAGCCAGGTCCTTTGGTATGCCACTCTTGTACCAGAATGTTAGATCTTGGAAAGAATAGTGTGGTATACGGCGATGGCAGAGCTGGAAAACGACGTTCTCCATCGTATACTGCAGCAGGTTCAGCTCTCCTCTCATTGCGCGCCAGATGTTGATCATGTGTCTCCCTGTGACCCTGATGGTGGAAGTGTGATTAAAACCCCAGCGATCGTCCTCTTTGCCAAATCGACCATGCGATTGGGACTTCATTCTCGACAATTCATCGCACAGGTTGTAGTCATATGCGCACCGAGCTCGCTCTATAATATACCCCCAAGACCCACCGTGCACCTCGTAGCCAGCTAGGATGTCAGGATCATAGCCACGAACGATATCGACCATGCGATTGATCAGTTCAAGCTCAGAGGTTTCTTCTTCCACCTCCACGCCAGTGTGCTGGGAGATTCGATGGGCCAACCCTCCAATATGTGACAGGGCCAAGATTCCGACGTGTGTCCCTTCATTGATACCATTGACTTCCAGATCCTCTTCATCGGACTGGAGACACCAGAAAACGCATGCAATTTCATCCTGCTCTGGGTTAGGCACCAGACTCCCACGAGTATTGACATGAATTTCGAGACTCATGACGCTCATGTACTGGGTCTCGTGCTGTACACTAGTCGATCTCTGCTTTTGCGAGTATTTGAACCCATGCTTGTTCTTTTGCGTGGCATTGTCAATCTGCGAGAGACCCACGTTTGTAGAGTGGATCCCGTCATCGAGAGTCGCATTAACGAGATACGCCGAAGTTCCCTCTGTCTGCTCTTGTAGCCAAGACTCAACTTCCGGTCTTGTGGGAGGCATTTCTTCTATTTCCCAGGTTCGGAGTCCACATGCCAGCTTTCGTCTTCGAGATAGTCTTTCCTCGTTAACCTTGTCCACAACAATACGAGGTTTCTCTCCTCGACTGGCTGGCGACATTCCCGTGGGATCGAAAATGGTCAGGAATGGGACCGTCCCACTCTCAAGCTTGAACTCTTTTCCTGCGTACTCTCTTACACGCTCGGGCACATCCTTTTCGTTGCTGTAATGAGCGTCCTGGTAGACGATCGATGGGAGCCTTTGATTTCGAAATTCAAGCAGGGTGTCAGAAGCTCGAGGAGGTTCGTAAGCTAGCAAGAGTGTTTGCTTTCGTAGTTCGATGTCAAACGCTTGAAGGAATTGGGAGGAGCATTTGGAGACTTGGGAAGACGGTTTCTTTAACGGCGTTAACGATCGCAGCGACTTGACACTTGTTATACTGAGTGCGCTTGAGCTTGGCTGAGATGATAAAGACATCAAGTCGGTTTTCGATTTCTGCGAGCCTTTGGCATCGAAGGTACTATTTTGACTCAGCTTCTTGATGGTGTTCGGGTCATACGGATCTTTAACGACCGGAAACGAGAGGGTCTTGTTTGCGGTCACAGAGGGGATTCTTTCTTGAGAAGGAAGAAGCTTGCATTTTCTTAGGCTGTTTTCACGCGTGTGAGGCATTCCACCCAACCCTTCTGAGGAGAATGCCGCCGGCTGATTGAGCTCAGAATTGTCAGGCAATTGCGACGAATCTCCCACGGAAACACCATGGCCTTCTTGGCTGCTGTCTTCGAACGGGTGGTCGAAAACATCTACAATTTTAACGAGATCGCTGTTGGTGACCTTACGCCTCTTTCTTCCATGTAAATATCCTTTCGTCTGTTTTTTGAATAGTTCAGCCCTGATGTAGCTTGCGTACTCCAAGGGGACCTCGAAAGCGTCGTCACCAACGTGGTCATAATCACCTTTATCTCTGATTCCCATCTTCTCAAGTTCAGTAGAGCTTGTGATGTCCTGCACCTTTGCAAGGGGAACTGATCTAAATACTTCCGTCGCACTCGCAGTGGCCAGACCCTCTGCAAGCCTTTCTTCATTAGCTTTCATCTGTCCGTTCATGCCTCGGTTCGCGCGCTGTTCTACTGCATTGTCATTTCGGTCGCCTTGTTTCTTTTGTGAATTTTCCAATTCTCGCGCCAGCTCTTCGTCTGACTCATATGGGAATTCATCCTCTTCGAAAGAGAGAAGTCGGCTTTCATCTACTTCTGGCACGTCGACAGCTGCATCCTGTGTTTGATCGTCGGTAGCTTGAGATGCTAGTCGAGATATCACTGTACGAGCAAGATTCTCCGGGAAAAGGTCTTCTACGCTTTCTAGCGATGTTTTCACCTGGTTCTGAGGACATTGATTTTCAACGAATCCATCAAACCCCATCTGCTTACTATCATTGTTCTGCCTTTCGTCTTGTATGATGAGCTTGATCTTCTCGATATACTCCTTCTCATGGATCCATCCTCCTGATTGGGTATTTCTTGGATCCGCTGAGACAGAGACCAACGCCTCCTGTGGAAACGAGCTGCTTTCTGGATCCGTTTCTCCCGTCCTGGCTTTTCTCCTCCTCGCTTCATCACGCCAGAGACCTGCCATGCTTTGGACCAGCCTTTCATCTGTTGCAATGGGATTGTTGCGCTCAATGAAGTCGTGGTGTATAGGACGTGACTTGACGTCCAGTCGATTAAGAATATGCTGTACGCAGACATCGACCTCAATCGAGCAATGACTTTGCCGGGGCATTGCCTCATCGTCCGAAACTAAAGAAGGAAGAATCGTCCGATTGTGCCACTGGTGGGCAGTGCTGTTCATGTCTAAATAGTCTGGTACTGGGCTGCGAAACTTGACTTTGCTGCAGTCTATGTACGCGCACCCGTACAGGTTATAGTCACACATCCATTGTAGCAGGTACTGTATGTGACTTTCGTACGGCTGGATCGTCTTTTTCATGATCGCGCCTTGCCGCAAAAGGTCTGCCAGGCGAGTCATGTGAAGTGGATTCAGCAGGTAAATTTTGAGAAAGAACTTGTAGCCGACATGATAGCCGTAGAAAGGAACGCCCTTGATGAGAGTGATATGTCCAACGAAGGCAATCTTTCCCTCGTACATGTTGCGGCGGTAGCTAACCGCGAGGGCATGGTCGATGGATAGATTGAGTTGACGGATGTAGGTAGCGACTGCAGGACTATTAGGACCATTATGAAGTAACACGCAAGCGGATCTCACCATCCTCTGGTATCAGACTCCCACCGTATCCAACGTATAGGTACGGCAACGCACCGTGAACATGGGCGCATACCTTTTGTCCTGTTTCAGTGGCGCCGAAAACCCTGATGACAGGAATCTTGGGCACAGCCCTCTGCTGGTTGGAGCCATAAACCCCAGGAAGTTGGGGATCGAATTCAGTAGGAGTTGCTTGATAGTGGTCGACGCAGTTCAGTCTGACTCGAAAAAGGTCCATCGAAGGTTTTGAGGAATGGAGCTCATGGAGCAATGCAAATCCGAGCGCATGATGGGGCAATCATGCCAAAAGCTGTTGCAAAGCTCAAAGCATCAAAGCACACTTTGATAAGGAGCGACAAAAGCGCAATCAACATATGGAGAAGCTGGATGACGCGAAGATGCATCACGAAAACACATGCATTTCAGCCCTACAGATTCGGACATAGATCGGAGCTTAATTTTAACGCTTCACTATCTGATACTTCTACGACAAAGAAGGTCTTTGCAGCACAGAATGAATATACCAGATACATTCTTTCCGGTCTGTCCGGAGCTCTAAATATTATCGTAGCCTGGGCAAAAAGACCACTTTCGCGAATTGTCAATTATCTCTGTTATCGAACTCGGTGCAAAATAGCTCTCTAAGCATCCTCAGATGCCTCTATATTACTGTCATCATGTCCAGAAAACCCGCAGAACCCGCCAAAAAAGAGCAGAACGAGTACATTCCTTCCTTCATCTCTAAAAAGCCTTTCTACCTTGAATCCGCGGATAGCGAAAATGATTATCTCGAGCACCAACGTCTCCAAACTTCTACACCTGACCAGTCCAAGTGGTATGATCGTGGAAAGCGACTCGGTCCCGCAGCTACAAAATTCCGCAAAGGCGCTTGTGAGAATTGTGGGGCTATGACACATAAGACCAGAGAATGCTTGAGCAGACCAAGGGCGAAGGGTGCTCGGTGGACGGGCAAGGACATTCAGGCCGATGAACTAGTACAGGATGTAGAGCTGGGCTGGGATGCGAAGAGAGATCGTTGGAATGGATATGATGCGGAGCAATACCGAAATGTGACAGAAGAATGGGAGGAGTTGGAGAATCTGAAGAAAAAGCTGAAAGGTGGGGAGGTGCAGCGGGATGGTCAGAAGCATCTTACCAAGGACGGTGGACAAAGAACAGAGGGCGAGGAGGCCGAGGAGGCAAAATATGCCGAAGAATCTGATATGGGGCGGCAGCAAAGCACTGCTACCAGAAACCTCCGATTACGGGAGGATACAGCCAAATACTTGCTCAATCTGGACCTGGACTCAGCTAAATACGACCCTAAGACAAGATCAATGGTAGATATGGGCGCTCAAGCTGACCAAGCCGCCGCTTTGGTTGCAGAAGATAATTTCATGCGAGCTTCAGGGGATGCGGCAGAATTTGCGAGTGCGCAGAAATATGCGTGGGAGTCACAAGAGCGAGGAGATAAGAATAAAACGCATTTACAAGCTAATCCTACATCAGGCGAATACACTCGAAAGAAAGAGAAGGAAGAGAGCGACGCCAAACGGGAAACACAACGAAAAATGCTGCTGGAGAAATACGGCGGCGAACAGCATTTGCAACCGTCACAAGTGCGACATATGGCCGTTATCGAGAACGAACGATTTGTGGAATACGATGAAACCGGGGCAGTCAGAGGAGCACCAAAAGCGGTGGCAAAGTCAAAGTATCCTGAGGATGTATTTCTTAACAACCATACTTCGGTATGGGGAAGCTGGTGGTCCAATTTCCAGTGGGGTTATGCCTGCTGCTGTTCCACCATCAAGAACAGTTACTGCACAGGTGAAGAGGGCAAGCTAGCCTTCCAGGAAGCCAACAACATTCGGACCGGTGGAGAGCTTGAAGATGTGCCCTCTAGGAAGGCAGCTGAATCAGCCGAGGACGTTGATATGCAGACTCGAGACGAGCAAGACTCATTAGAAAATACAAAAGTGGACGGGCACTTAAAGGCGATGGCAAAGAAGAGGACTGTGACTGAGATGAAAGGTGGGGTTGGTGAGGAAGAACTCGAGGCTTACAAGAGGGCTAGAGCAATGACAGATGATCCTATGGCAAAATATTTGGGCACAGACGAGCTCCTGCCTTAGTGTCCAGCATGGATCGATTGCGCCGGCGTTGTGTTCCAGTAACATTCATTTAGAACTCGCGCATGGTCAGAGACAGAAACGATCCTAGTGAACGATCTTTTGCAAGCGTATGTTAGATTAATATAACCGGTCTACGCTCAGACGTAGACTAGCCTATTACTGAGAAATCTCTACCATGCCTTGACAATGCTTGCAGCCAGAGAATCGTGGCTAGCATGCCGTGAGTCTTGCTCACTCCTCTTCCTCCTCACCAGCATCACCCTCATCCTTCTTCTCGGCAGCCCTGGCCTTCTTTCTCCTCACACGTCCAGGGCGCCCACCACCGAAAGGCGAGTTTAGAGCGAAATCAATATGTTTTTGGGAATCGAGACGGACGATGAAGGATGGGACGTTGACGATTTGCTTTCCGACACTACAAGAACACCCGGGAGATCAAATTTTGTCTCTGCAAAATCATAGCCACGAAACGTACCGAATGTGCCTTTGCCTAATCAAGACCCTTGCATGATGGATACTCTTGGCCAAACCGAGCTTGTAGACGCAAGTCTGCAGCCTCCTCTCCAAAAAGTCTTCCACTTTGAGTGCAAGCACGTAATCGAGCTTCATGCGGGATTCATCAAGCACACCCACACGGACGAGACGCCGAATCAAGGCGTTTCCCTCAAAAAGACGTTTTGGATCCTTCTCTTCCATAGTAAGAAGCTGACTGTGTGGAAAGTCCTAGGTCAGTATACGTAACAAGGAAAGTAGCGAATGGAGAACTACCGAGCAGCACGACGGATCTTGGAGAGGGTGAGCATAACGCGCCACACCTCACGCTTGTTACGAAGACCATATTCGCCGACGATCTTGAGTTCGGAGTCCCTGTCATAGGAGTCAATTTGGTTCCATCGACATGAGCAGAGCAAGCTCTTGCGTCAGTGGCCGGGAAATACTGACAGACGAGCGGCCTCGAAAGCTATGAACGCGGTCAGTCCCTCGGAGCAACATTTGAATGTCAGAAGCTACTTACGACGACGCGGTACCTTGTAGGTCTTACTGTACGACCGTGGTGCCATGACTGCGGATGTTGAGGCAACAGTGAAGAAATTGAGATTCGACTGCAATGTGGGAAAGGAGCGGGTAATTAGCGCTATGCCAAGACTCTAAGCGAGCCCACCACGAACTTTGCCCTGTAGAACTACAAGAAGCAACAGGCGAAACCCAGGTCACCCTTAACAGACGATTCATAAGCCATCATGGGTCATTCAGCTGGTCTCCGTGCCGGCACTCGGGTATGTGAAAGATCCCAAAATTGGTGCTGGACAGCTTTAGACAGGCTGGGCTCCATCAGCTCGGGTCTACTGTCAGCCATAGATGCAGGACTGACTGGAGACACAGTATGCCTTCTCGCGCGACTTCAAGAAGAAGGGTATGATCAAGCTCTCAACTTACCTGAGACAATACAAGTGAATCTTGACTGCTGAGTCCAAATCTGAGCAAATGGACTAACGGGTCTTCAGAGTTGGCGACATCGTTGACATCAAAGCCAACGGAGCCGTCCAAAAAGGGTTGGTACTTCCTTCTGCATTCGACGAACTAAGGTTGGGTTTCTGATACTACACAGCATGCCACACAAAGTTTACCACGGCAAAACCGGCGTCATCTACAATGTCACCAAATCCGCAGTTGGGGTCATAATCTACAAGCGAGTTGGCAACCGGTACATTGAGAAGCGAGTCAACGTCCGCATCGAGCATGTCTCCCTTTCTCGCTCACGAGAAGAATTTATCAACCGAGTTAAGGATAACGCAGGAAAGAAGCAGAAGGCTAAGGCCGAGGGCGTGCACATGTTCTTGAAGAGGCAGCCACTGGGACCGAGGGAAGAAAGGACAGTCAATGCGAAGGAAGGAGTCGAGACAGTGGTGCCGATTGCTTACGAAACGACTATTTAGATGAAGAAGCATCCTGCAAATCAAGCCTGATTTGAGGACAATGTCTATAGTACGATGGAAAGCTTTGAGGTCTATGCTAGTATTGTGACGTCAATGCTGTGACGCCTATGTAAAGTCTGAGAAGGTAATAGAATCCTCATACGTTATTCTTATCCTCAAATGCAGTCAGTTTCACCGAACGCCCGAATGAGATACTGCAAGCTAGTAACAGAGGGAAGACGATGACGCTACCGCGTATAATTTGGACAAGAGTCGCCCGGCATAGGATGCTCTCCTAGGTACTATTAGAATGGTGCATCGGCTTCTCGTCTAATGTTCTCTTTGAGCAGTGATCCCGTCGTGCGCCGTAGACGGAGCTGGAGTGGTTGGTGAGGCTACCAGTGACTCTCATCATTGTCAGCATTGTCATTCGTAGCGGCAACTCTCTGACTCCTCAATCGTGCTCTGTAGTGGCTCATCTGCCGTCCACCTCGTGACAGACGTGGGCTGTCATAGAGATCATCATCCATCTCCAGTCGCTGATCCACCCTCAAACCCATTTTCGGTTCGCCTTCATCATCTTCTGCTCCATCATTCCAGCTGTGCGTTGTGCAGGTTCCAGTGGACATGCCCCAACCATTCCAGGAGGTTGCTAGGATACGTCAATACATGGACATATGGAAGATAAGCCGTTGCCCGTGAGAGGGTGCTAATCTTACCAGCGATGATGGGAGCGTTGGGATGCCAGCTAGCATCCCGGACGCACGTCTTCCATACGCTTCCGTTTCGTCCTCCGTCAGGTTCGTAATGGCCAGCGTAAAGCTCCGGATCGCGAGGCCTAGAATGATGTGTCGCTTGATTGACGTTGACTCTACCTGCTAAAGTCGCATCCATGTTGTAGATATAGACGCTCCCATCTTCACTTCCGGAGTAGACATATCGAGAATTGGTGCTGCTAGGCGGTGAGAAATGACACCGTATCAACGTTTTCAATACTCGATGACCTCGAAATGTAACGAGTGAACAATCGTGAGGATGCGGCTCAAAGTCCTTCTCGTCGTAAGTCATAAAGCGGTAATCAAAAGATGTGGTATATCGATTTGGGTTCAGCTTCGATGCTTTTTCGGTTGGCATCATCTTACGTAGATCCCAAAGCTTCATTGTCTGGTCTTTGCCGTTGCTGAGTACGTATCTGCCGTCGCCTTTGCTGTCAATATATGTCAACCCCTCAGTGTGACCCATGAAGATACCAGCTTCTCGACTGTCACCCATGCTTCTCCGGTCCCAGACTTTGATAGTAGTGTCATCAGAACCAGAGTAGAGAATATGAGGGGAATGGAAATCTCCAAAACAAACAGCATTGACATCATCGTTATGTCCAGGGATACTCAAAATAGATTGACGAGTTTCAAGATCGTAGACGTAGACGGATTGATCGGACGTCCCAGCTACGATCTCTCGACCATCACCAGAAAAGCGAATTGACCATATCTGCATTTTTTTAATTTTGGCCACCTGAAGAAGCTGGCGCGGATTGACCTACACCGAATTGGCTGAATCCTCCGTTGAAACCTCGACTCCTCCTACTCCCTCGTCCGCCCATGTCTGAAAAGTCGAGAAGGAATGGTTCGCCGCTTGAGCTGGGATCTGTGGGAGCAAGGCAGACGATACTTCGTATTGAGCTGTACGCTAACCACTTATTGTCCGGACTGAGAGAAGCATCGGTGATGGTCCATTGGCCGCATGGATACACAACGGTCTTGTAATATTTCCAATCGTAAGGATTCGAAGTGTCGTACATCCGCACTTTGAAGTCCTGTGCGCATGAGAAGAAGAAGTTCCCGTCTTCAGAAAATTGACCAGAATAACACCGAGAGTTGTAGTGGATGATTGTGTCCGCATTCGATGACGGTATCATTCCCTTTTCACATTAGCAGGGCATTGAGATGGGTTGACTAGGGCCTGCGCAGCCTCTCCTCATACCTGTGATATAGCGCTGGCCGCTCTTGTGGACTGACCCTTACCTGTGTCCAGTTCCCGGCTCATGAGCTTCCTGGCTAGTTTCGTATTCTTCTTCCTGGTAACGTCCCGGTAGTATTCGTTGTTACCAAAAACACCACCGTCCATTAACTTCTTTCCTTCCTCGCTCGGTACCGGAGGGAACTTCTTGCCCAAGCCTTTGTCACGCCGTCTTCTCCGAGTTGCAAGACCTCCGAAGCCGTCATCCAGAATCTCATTCGCATCATCGAGCTGCAGCGTGATACCAGAGCCCCCTGCCCGGTGGTTGGCAAATATCTGACGAAAACCGGCATGTCCCAACAGCTGCATGATCGCAGTTGGGCCTAGCAATGAATTTAGCAGTTTGCTTGGTAGGATCGTAGTGCTATTGACCATGTCTTCGTGAAGGTCCCCGAGTAGCTGTGGGGACCTGCAGCCGAGAATCACCAGCTTCAGTTTCCGTCCCTCCATCATCTTGCGCGCTAGCTCCTCCATCTTGGACAGAGAATTCTATTTCAACGCCGCTCACGCCATCCTCAGCGTCTGTATCCGAGGCATTAGCAAACAGCCTCCGCTTGAATAAGCTAGGAAGTTTTTCTACGTATGGGAAAGATTCTGCGAGTACCATACCGTGGAATTCAGCCTCGTCATCCTCAAAAGGATCGAAGAATTCAGCATCCTCACTCTCATCTGTCGTCGGTTCAAACATGTCGTCATCATCTTCTGTCTCGTCGAGCCACTCACCTTCTGCACCTGAGGCGTCGTACATGTTTACAGAATGACTTGAAGGATCTGGAGAGTCGTCATGAAAATTTCCAGAAGGATTTGAATTAGCCATAATAGCAATGAGAGAAGAGAGTATTCAAGTGATGGGGCTGACAATTGGCCGAGGTATTTAGTATCGCACGGTATTAGTGCCGGACTTAGGCTTTATTACGTTGGAGAGTAACTGCAACGTAGCTCGGTAGATAAATTATTATGGTAACAGTCATGATATCCTACATCAAATATGCTAGTTCTAAAGCTTCTTCCTTCATCAAAAGCTGTATTTACATCTCACAAAGTGGAGATTGATTGGCGGAGACCATTCCCTTCGGTCCTACTTACTGCTAGATTCCATTGCATACCATGAAATTACTCTGTGAGACTAGAGTCATAAGCTAAAGCAAAGAGATGGAGTATCAAGCTTGCTCTCCTAGTAGCTGTAAGACGACTTCATACCTAGAGACGGTCAGAACGTATGATCAGAGAAGCTTGGTTTATACTCACATTCCGAACATGATGGCAGCACTCGGCACGACCCTCAGCATGTGTGGCGTAAGCCCACCGTAAAGTGAGGTGACACCTTCTTCTTTCCAAATTGTGGTGAGGCACTGCACGATTCCAGTGTATTTCATGCGGCCATCCTTTTGTGGTGCCTGCCGCAATCGAGTTCGAACCACTTCGTGAGGGTAGGTGACAACCGCTGCAAAGAACTTCGCAGTGCCAGCCCCCATAACTCTACCACCCAAGCTCACAGTTTTATCCCAGTACGTCGGTTCCTTGCCCGAGACGATGAGCCTCTCCTCTCTGCGGCTCAAATACAGCTTCATCCGCTCATAAAGGACCCATTGCAACGTGCTCTCAGTCACTCCAAGGTAGCTTGCGCTTAGACCTCGATAGAGGCCTCTAATCCCTTCAGTACGTACCGTCTGTCTCACGCAATCCAAGGAATTTGAGTATTGGCGATTAGACAAAGTACCTGTTTTCTCCGCATGGTTTTTATCGAGTTGAAGCCGCGTCTTGACGACCCATATTGGGTTTGTGATCGTGCCTGTAATGATACCCGCATTCGCAGCAGCACAGAAGTTCACCCAGGCAGCGTCCTGTCCATTATTGAAATTTTGACTTATCATTCGCTTGCCGTTGCCATAGGAATAAAAGTTAATCGCCCGTGCTGGGACTACACCGGTAAGGTTAGGACCTAGGCCTTTAAAAAGCGCTCGCCATCCCTCAACGCGATGAATGGAGAATAATAGCTGAAAAGTTTCGCGGAGATGTAGGAGGGCAGTGTGAGGTACAGAGAGGGCAGACGGTGGAGGTATGCCGCGGGCATTTCTTGTTGCCAGAATTTGAGATTGATAGAAGTCGGATTGTAGTCGAGTTTTGAGGACTTCGAGTGGGGATGTGAGAATCGCAGAAGTCATTCCCCCGATTCTAGCACGGAATTAGTTGAGTCTTCGGTGGGCAACGGTTTTAGGGAATCAAGTACCCCCCGGCTACGAAATGGGCCCATGGCTTCGCCACATGGCCTTCGCGCTGTATTACCGTCGTGCCTCTGCGTTGGGTACTGGGTATGACATCTCCAATATTTCGCGACTGTGTTAATGAGGCCTCGTTCGAGCCCGGTGTAGGTCCTTGGATATGCGCCGGCGCAGATTTTCCCACGGTAAATGGGATGGTCATGAAAAGGCGATGACCTGGAGCGAAAAGAGGACAAGCAGATAGATGTGTTGGTGGTACAAGGACTGAAAAGGAGGTTCGGTGTCAGTGACGAAGTACTCTAACGTAAGGTAAGGTATTATATTACTTACACGAAAGTCCAAGGTTAGTGCAGACCGAGGGGACGAGGATTTTCTCCGACGACTTTCTCCCGCAGCCCTAATCGCGCCACGCAGCTAGGACTCGTCCAGTCCTAGCTGCGTGGCGCGATTACTTCACACGTCACCCAAAAATGTTGGCAGAGAATTTTGTCCCCGAGTGTATGTTTAGACAGAGACGGACTTTACTTCTTTCCTCTCCTTCTTTCAGCTATAGTAGTCTATTTCCGCGTAATAGATCAAATGCTGTAGCTACCACCTCTTTGAGCGACAGAAGTCTTGCAGATAAGGCTCAGCATTCACTCCTTCTCGTGACTCACCAAAGGTAATAAGCACGAGGCATAAGAGTGAAAATGCAATTTTCCTTAGCATGCGTTAATGAACAGGAAGCTATCCGTGAGACTTGACGACATTTGGACTGCGTGAAATCTCCTCTGGCCACCAGCTTTTGATACCTATTAGACTGTCGCCCACAATACAACATACTCGTACTTCCATGACTATCCCCATCCCTTCAGCATCATTGGACTTTGAATTTAGAGCTCTAGGGTTCTCAGAGCATGCGAGCAACATGCGTGCTTCTGTTCAAGATATCAATTCTTCCAATACATATTGGCCGACCCTCCGGGTGCTTCCCGGAGAGTATGTACACCGCTCTCCTTCTCCTGGATTTCGTATGAAAAGTCGAGAAATTGACTTGCTAATCCAGAATTCGAAATGAGATCTGGGCATATTCTCTACAATTCGATGATGATGCCGAGATAGCGATCACTGCTCAAAGAATGATTTCCTGCAAAGGCGGCCTGCTAACTCCTGGTCTGGAAGCACCAAGAGCACTGGCACCACAGCTTCTCCGGACCAAAAAGCAACTCCGACAGGAAGCCCACGCAATCATGTGCAAGATTAACAATTTCTCTATCATCTTGGACCAGGCAAGCTATTTGGGCTACTCGAATAGTATTCCGCTCAGCATATCCGTGGCAGGGGGCGACCTCGCCTCCGTTCCGTCGAAATGGACATCTAATATTAGGCATTCTGTGCATCAAATGCGACAACTGACCCTATACGTCACCTTGAACCGTGAATGCGAAAGCGATTATACATCCTCCAGGGTGCTACTACAAGACATGGAATTAGGGATTGCTGCTATTGTTGGCACCGCTCTTGGAGAGCTTTGCGAGATTCTATCATTCTCAGACAACTTGAACAACTTAAGGGTGAATTTACTTGATCTTGGCCGAGAGCAGTTGACAACGGGCACCGAGCATAGGGTGTTGCAATGCTTAGTGCTATTGAAAGAATTGAAGCACGTTGAGGGCTAAAGACTATCTTGAAACTGTTACGAAACAGAGCAAACAGTTTGAGAAAGAGCGTCAGATTTTCCTTTAGCGGGGAAGAGCTGGGACCTACTTTTAATAGGACAGACATTTGTGCGAAACAGTTTACTGAATCTTGCGGTACTACAAACAGGCATGAACACCATCTCGACAAGGGATTCAGGGCGATTCGGCTTCAGCGACAAGCTAAGAAAGATGCATCAAGTTCGTAATCTCGAGGCTGCAATAGTGAGATTGAAAATTCCGCTTGTACACTATCGATACGGATTACGTTGGCGATGTACATACTGGGTCTTCCTATTGTTAGAGGCAATTAGCAAGCCGAGGAACAGGGGCGACTACGAACCAGAACTGGAGAGAGAATCGGCAGTATGCAGGGAATGCAACAAGACACGGCCTCTGGAGAGTCGTAAGACAAGCAGGCTAATCGGACCGTTGCCGGTCTTCGCATGTAAATTCAAGACTATCCAGGTTCGCTTGATAAGACATGCCTTCGCAACCCTATTACCTAGAGTATAGATGTAAATAGTGAGCCATAGTCGTCTAAATAGACTGAGCTATTCTGACTGATACTCCATTCTCTGAGATTATGCGGCATTCCGTCATTGAAGGAAGTAGGAGTGCCTGTTTTATACCTCACTCATCGAGGCACGATAGGCGAATGGTAGAGATTTAGGATGTTTTGAGTCTCATTCTTGCCTCGTCCTTTTTGCACCGTGGGGATTCCAGTTCGCATCGCCTGAGCTGCTGCTCGGCTGTCCTTGCTGCTGCTGGGTAAAGAATGCAGGGTTGTAATGCGCTTGGGCTGCTGTCAGCAATGGTTCCCCTGCTTGCGTTGTGCTGTACTGAGAGGGAGCAGACGGAGTGCTTGGATTTTCTACTTGAGAAGAAAGACGTGCGGGGAAGCTACTGGCCGACGATGGCGAGTATTGCGTGTATTGAGCCCAGGCAGAGCCTGGGGCATTGCCCGTAGGGAGAGCAGCCCGTCCACGTACTGGGAGAGGTGTGGGACTTGTAGAGGCTGAGGTCGAATTCTGCAACGCTCGGGGGATGAAAGTTAAGGATTGTCCCCTTGGGCTGGCAGACAGTCCACAAAGTCCAACGGGATTCATGTGGGGGTGAAAATGAGAGCCTTGCATACCTTGCAAACCCATGCCTCCGTTTAACTGTGGCAGGCTCATTCCCATGCCTCCCATCGCTCCCATGCCTATCCCAGTCATAGGCATACCCATCATTCCACCGGAATTAATACCTCCTCTTCCCCCACGGATGCCCATTGGCCCTCCTCGCATACCTCCCATTATACCCCCTCGACTCTGAAAGCCTCCATAGGACTGCATGCCTCCCATTGGTGAGCCCTGATAACCGCTCATACCAGGACCTTGGAAGTTACCCGTGACTGGTTGTTGGAAGCCACCTCTGTTGTAGCCTGGCATATTGCTCATGGCTCCACCCCGATTATTGTACCCCCCTCCTCGGTGGCCTCGATAGCCGCCGGAGCCATTGTTGAAGGACTGCGAGGTGCCACCCGTGCCTCCCGCTCCTGGACTGCCGTAGGACCCAGGACCAGATCGATTGTTGTTGGCCGGGGGGTTATTCCGGGCAGGTCCGTCTTTAGGGAGCGTACGGAAAGGATTTGTGTAAGGATTGGTGTAGCTGACAGTAAACTTCTTGACGTACTGTTGGCCTTCGCCAAAGGATTCAATCTTGTGCTTTGTAGCAGTCGCAGCTTGCGGTGTTCTGAATAGGACATAAGCTTGACTAAGAGATGTCGAGGACTGAGATTAGCAACTCATGAAAGCTTCTTTTCCTTAAAGTACTCACCCTTTGCTCTTCCCATTCACTTTGTGCTCGCTAAATGTGATATCCTCAAGCTCGTCCTCGCACTGACTCTGATTTGCCCAGCCACGAATATCGTCATCATTGACCCACCAATGCAGCTCAGATACGAATAAAGCGGTAGTCGCGCCAGGATCAACGTATCTATCATCTGATCCATCTTTTCGCTTCAGTCCTTGAGTCTGAGGCGCATGTTTGGGAAGCTGCACCGGATCTGAACCAGATTCGTCAGTGCTGGCGATTTTCTGTGCGACATCATTGCCTTCAGGCTCATGATTTACGTCTGAATCTGCGGCCTGGCCATTTGCCGAAAGATGATCTGCTGCAACTGATGTGGGCTCTGTTGGCTGGACAGCCTGGTCTGAAGCTTCCTCGGCCTTCATTGCATTCTCTGGCTCTTCATTCGGGTCATCGTCTCCGCCATCGCCATAAATGTCAATGTCGAAATTGTCCTCTTCCGCGGCCATTGTGGTAGACGTTGATTTAACTGTTAATGTAATACTGAGTGGATTTTGTATTATGAGTACAATCAATAGTCTTGAATATTCAAGGTAGAAGTACAAGTCTGCCAGATGCCAGTAAACAAATTAGCTTTCAAGAATAAACAGTAGGCACAAAATGCTGATCATTAGAGACCACTGCCTGTACAGTGTTCGCTGGTGGCAGAACGCGAGAGCTGCCCGCGCCCGGTAGACCAATATCGAGGAAAGCATGCAAGGATACGTACAGGTGAAGGAAGCCCACGAGAAAAAAAGATCTTGCACTGAACACTTATATTGCGTACAACAATTGCTTTGGCCCACGAAGATGTCTTGGCAAATGATGGGCTGAAGTTGAAGGAGCACAACAAGAGTAACAGGACAGCGGCTGGCTCAGAAGAGTCCCAGTAAACAGTTTCCAAGCACCCTGCTTTCCCGAGCCAGAAGAAGAGACAAGAACGTCACTGCAGTCAGTACGGGAGCTCCAAATAGGTCGGTAGTAGTCTCAACTTGGAAAATGGGCCCTTCAGACTTGGAGCTAGGAAGATAATCAATCCCTAGCCGTGTTGGCTTGGACGGAGGATAGAAGAAACGGTGTAGCTTCTTGAAAGCAACGTAGTAGTTGCAAAGCGTGAAGGCGAAAGGAGCGTAGGTTTAGTACTTGGACGGTTGTAGGTTGGGCAGTGGGAGATGCAAGTTTCGACTCGCGCAAAGAAGAGCTTTGGGCGCCAAGGCTTCGTGCTGTGAAATATCGAGCGAGTATTTTCAGGACCGTTTCGGGCAACTGTTTTGGCGAGCTCCAGCTCCAGCTGGCCTCCTGCTGAAAGACCACCACGATCATTGACTAAAGTATCAGGATCAGCTCGACCAAACAATTTCACATAGACACCGCGTCTTCTGCCATAGTCTCAGGATTGCTCAATGTCAGATCAATTTAAGGAAGTCCTCAATATCCCTCGGGACTTCCTACACGATGGCACCCAATTTATGAACAGGTTCGCTTTGTCCTCGTCCCTCAACAGCCCCGCAACAGTGTACTGATCAACACAGATGCACAAAGCGTAAGCCGTACCATTCTAGTCTGACTGCTCACCTTGTCATTGACCACGGCTATCTATAGCGGACAAGCGCGAATTCCTTAAAATTTCTCAGGCAGTGAGTGCATGACAAGGGACGCCAGGAGGTCAATGACTTCCGCTGATACTGCAAAGGTTGGGGTAGGCTTTGTCGTGATGGGGGCACTAGGTTATGTTGTGAAACTCAGTATGTACTGAGCCATTTAGCCCTTTACATTCTCATTTTTGTTTCCAAAGCAGATCGTCCTGACTCCGAGTATTCAGTACATATCCCGGTTAATCAGGTTCTCGTTGGTTGAATTTGCGTATAGCAGGTGTGAAAGTAGGGGAGATATGGTTCAATTAGACATGAAGCTTTTTCAAGACACCGTTATCGATCCACAGTGCTTTGCCCACTGCGCCTGCTAGACATGGAATTACAAAGCCACAGTGCTGGACTTACTTGCCTTACTTGCTCCATCACCAAGGCCGTCAAATTGGGAAAGATCGATCATCGATTGAGATCCTCACGCAATATCATGTGTCCTCACTTTTTACTTTTCTCAGATGAAGAGCACCAAGCGGAGACATCTCCCCCAACCGCAATCCCAAAGACACTTTTACTATCGCGGAATACTACTGTCTTGCAGATCTATTCAACATGCAATTACCTCTACAGTTGTCAATTTACCCGGTCTTCCTTGGTTTGACCCGCAGTCTTCCGCTTCCAAGCAAGAGTAACACGGCGTCCTTCCGGGTGGTAGCCCTTTCCTGTAGCCATCGAGGTCTCTCAGCTTCTAATGACCAAAGCTCAGCGGCCGGATACAACACCTTTGGTCGAGCACAAGTTTGGGGAGGAACCCCTGCAAATACATCGATTTGCAGGAATCCCGCTTTATGGACTGGCAAATGGTGGTGGGCTATGGGATCCATCGCCTTGTTATTGGTAGCTCTCTATGGCCTCTTAGCGTTCGTTATGTGGGGTATCATGAGTGTTGATCTCCCAAAATTGACAATATGGAACCGGACCGGTGACAAACGACGCAGGTGATGCTCCAATTGCTAACTGTTCAGACAGACGAACGGAGCTAATGACCCACAGAATGTTTGCTGGCAAGGTACTGAAAGTTCGGAACCGACCGGATTGGCTGCTCCTTTCCCTGGTAGCTGTGTCCGTTGTCATCGCGGAAGTCTTGCCCATTTTCTGGAGCCACCTGTTCATGGCCGGCAGTACTGCTTCATACGTTATGACGAATATTGTCATTTTCGTCAGCCAGGTGGGGCCTACCTTCGTCATGCCTGTCTTCCATCTGGAGATTTCAGGCCGGTTCACATGGTTCGTTCGCTTAATTATGTGGCTCTCTGCACCAGTAACTGTGATCCCGGCCTACGCGCTACGACGACTGAGAAGATGGAGGAAACGCGGCCAACAAGCCCATATGGACGGGCTCCTGCCTCTGAACGAGTTGGTAGAATACATACACCTCCACGAAAAAGGTCAAGGGTATGGGGGGACGCTCGACAATCATGTGGGAACGGCGATAAGAAAGCTGATAGAAGAACAACTCTCTGACGAAGCATCAAGCAGACATTTTGAAACAGAAGGGTCCTGGTCCGTCAGCGAAGGTATTGGTTCAACAAGTCTTCAATCGCTTCACCTAGAAGGGTCAACGGCCATTGACACTGAAAGTACAGTTGGACCTACGGGCATTCGATCGCATCAGCAAGAAGGGTCAACAGGCGTTGAAGACGTACCGGCCTCTGGGCTCAGGAAGCGTGGTGAACGGAGCACCGAGGGCCACGACCCGTTTGTTCCCGTTATGCAGGTACCGCAGCAAGCCCTAATCAAGGAGCCCATTCACAGATCCCCAACTCCTGTCAACCACAGACATGTGGAACAAGGTACTCTAGATGGACAGGCGCTACGACGGGATTTCCCCTTTCAGAATGTTAGCAATGCGGTCACACCCCGCAGACATAGGCTTCCTATAATGGAATCGTACCTGAACGAACGAAAGGTTAGTGGCCTTAGCACGGACAGCTTTCTTCTTGAGCAAGGATGGTAGATAGGTAAATGGATGCAGATTATTTAGGATTTCTCGGATGAAAAATTTATGTATATATCAATTAAGCCGTCGAAGTATGTATCGTAAACCAGGAAATACGGGTCAGCCCCACCTTTTGGTGTACGTTCTCCATCTATTTTGAACGACCTCTCAAACAACCATTCTGAATCTCAATACCCCCGATTACCCTGCTGAGAAGGACTTTGTGGTCGACACGTAAGCGTCAACAGTATCGGACTGTTCTTCACAGCAGCAGTAACAACATTCCTCTCACTTGCCAAGATGCAGGCAATGCCTGACGCCCGCCAGCAAAGCTTCGAAGAGATCTATGGCCCTCCAGAGAATTTCTTAGAGATAGAAGTCTGTCTTCCCTTGGCTGATTACATTCTTGCGAATTTCTAAGGTCTCTGCCTCTGCTAATGCTGTATGCACTTGCACCCAGGTCAAGAATCCCCAGACCCATGGCACATCACGCAACATGTATACCGATTATGAAATTGTCTGCCGCACCAACATTCCCGCTTTCAAGCTTAAGCACAGCACGGTCCGTCGGCGGTACTCCGATTTTGAATACTTCCGTGACATACTAGAGCGTGAGAGCGCGAGGGTGACTATACCGCCATTGCCCGGCAAGGTGTTTACGAATCGATTCAGTGATGATGTTATCGAGCACAGGCGGGAGGGATTACAGCGGTTTCTGCAGATTGTAGTAGGCCATCCATTGCTACAGACGGGAAGTAAGGTGCTAGCAAGCTTTGTGCAGGGTAACTATTGTTCTATACCGGGAAGAGAGATTTGTCTATCTGGGTGGAAGGACTAATGCTGGCATAGATCCGAACTGGGATAGGAACTCCTGGTGAAACACAGTGGGAACTCATATGAGGAATCGTGGGACGATTTTCTTGCACAGCAGCGGGCGAGCTGTCTTCGAGCGATTGCAGCGAATTGAGCGAGTGGCGTACAGTGGCAATGGGCAACAAGTCACTTCCAGCATTGTAGATATATCTCTTCATGTACCGCAATCAGGAGTTCTTCTTACCTCCGGCTGACACTAAGTGGACAGCTAGCATTATGATACAAAGGCTTTTCCTTTTATCTTCGTGCCTATCAGAGTCTCGCACCGACACAATGAGCTTCTATGACTTCGACTTCCATTTTGCTTTATTGCATTAGACGGATCGCAAAACTTCGACTCGTTCCGGATATGAATACACCATCCTCCCAATTCCGTTTATTGTGGCTCAACCTCCTTCTTCGGACTCAACCAGTTCACAAATTTCGGCATCTGAAAACCATGTGCCGGTAATGCGGCAGGGGAGGGATTGTAGAAACGCTCACTCGGAAGGCATTCGCGAGTAGCCCAATGCGACTTCAGCGAAGCCAAGCCGACCAGGTATAAATGCTACCAGGTATCGAGCCTTAGAGCTTCTAAATGCTCTGCACGTAGGATCGAGATTGGTCTCAAGCTACAAACAAGGTCAAGGTTGCGGGAAAGGTCGGGCTGCATGGCAGCGTTCCGAAACTCAAGTTGGATGGTGACCGATGTGGGACACTTCATCACTTTCGTGCATGCTTATGTGAGGATACCAGCGCTTGTCCTGTAGCGGAGGATCTCGATAGTCGCATCAGACATTCGGGGGAAGATGTAGACCAAGGCCGAATCGGAGCGAGTTTGAAGCTGGGTGAAAAAGACCCGCTGAGACCGGACACGCAGCTCCCCCAGCGGACCCTGCCATTGCCGCGTCTCTTGTGACGCCGTGAGGCGATAACAGGGGACAGGTACCGGTCCAGAAAGCAGAAAGCAATGAGTACGCAAATCAACCAGACTCAGAAAGAACCACCAAGAGCAGACACAATCTTTGAGGGCTGTCCTTGGTGACCTTATACTGACAGGCAGTCATTATCAAGCCTTGAAGTTGGATGACTTTAACCATACTCGATGGATAGGCGTCCAATACTCATACAAAAGGCGCTCTCGAAACCTCCACTCTGGCTCTTCTCAAGCTTCTAATACGCACTAGAAAAAAATAAGCACAATTACTCAAGATCTTCTGCCTTTGTTTGCGGACAGACTTTGATGAGTAGCAACACCTCTCCATTTCAAACTTACCAGATGCATTGAGTTCCCGCCTTTCTCCCTGTTTGGTCGTCATACCATCTGTCACCGCACCCCAAAAACCTGCAGCTTGTGTTAGGTACCTCAAGAAGCTTGAGAAAGATTATCTAATAGCAAGTAACGCAGTAAGCTTATCATTCCACACTCTAGCTTACACCTAATGATGAGATCCTTGACTTGCATTCTCACAGTTCGCCGTATTCGCCGCAAATCAGACTTACAAATCCGACTCGTCGGACTGTATGGACTCTCAGTCCAGACCATCCGTCCATATGTCCGGACTAGTCTAAGAATCCTCAGATCGTTCATAGACGGATGGTCTAGAAGACGCTCCGTCCTAATAGTCCATGCATTGGGGGCGGACCGTTGGGAGCCTTGGCCGTATGTACAAACGCCTCGAATCCAAAGATCACGCGATCGGACGTCTGCGCGGCCAGCGAAATTTCTATGGCGAGTTGCACAGGCGGTGGGGAAAGCGACGGCAATGAACAAGAGGAACCAATGTCTAGGAATATCTTTAGCAGAGTGTTGATAACGAAAGCAAAAAAACGTTTATGTTCTCTCGAAGTTCTGACTAGACTAGCTGAAAGTCTTACGAAGTTTCTCTTGCAGTCAAAATGAGGTTGTGACAGGTTCAAGAATTTAGAGATGCAATTTGATCGGGTCCGTACCAAGCTCGGTGGCAAGCGAAACAAGAACCTTTACTCTCAAACGCAGCTTCAACCAACGCGAGAGGCTCGAGCCGAGGACCAAAAGATCAGACAAACTCCAATCTTTATGGACGAGGCATGTTTCACCGCATCGTCGGTCCGCGATACCTTTGCTTGCGCTGTAGCCCGCTAGTATGTCTCTGCCGTTCCAGTCATGACAAAGTTGAGTCGATCGTGTAAGGACAAAGGCTGTAGAGGGGAGCACTACCATAGGCGGAGGCCGCTGGCAACCGAGATAGAGGACCAGGGAGGCTTCCGCTCTCTACGGGGCGTATTCGGTACAAGGGCGTTTGTGGCCTGAGGCTTTAACTTCTGCTTCGAGATAACTGGACAAAAACAGATAGCATTCAAATACGGCCGGATATTGAGTCTTAGCTGAAGACGGTCTAGTGACAGGCTATTAATAAAGGATTCTTTTCTAGAGGATACCCAAAGGTAGATAACAAAGCATAATTGTTATACTGAAGGATGAGATTCTTCCTCGGCTCTTACTTTACTTGACGCGTCCATACTGCGGTAAAGCCCTGAAATGGAGGATCATAAAAACTTGAAAAGTACGTTTCATGCAAAGAGGCCAGAACTCAGAAGAGCCCGTACGCGAGGGACCCCTCGGATGTTGGTAGAATCTTGGCGCCAAGACTCGCTTAAGCGGTCCCTCTTGACCACAAACTTGCGACCAAGCAGCTTTCTTCAGCAAAGAGTGTTCCAAACATCCACTCAGTGATATCGCCATTATGGGTCGTGGGCCGTAAGTATAGCATCGGGATCATTGTTCCCCGAGGTCATTGCTGCCCGGTATCTAGAAGGCTATAGCTGAAACCACTGTAGGAAGAAGCACCAGAAGCGTCTCAGCGCACCCTCGCACTGGCTTCTAGACAAACTGTCCGGTGCCTATGCGCCTCGTCCATCCCCAGGTCCTCACAAGCTTCGAGATTGCATGCCTCTCATTGTCTTCATCCGTAACCGGTGGGTTTGGAGAGCTTTGATCTAGATTAAGCAATTATTGCTGATTCCTTCCAGACTCAAGTATGCTCTCAACTCCCGCGAAACCAAGGCCATCGTTATGCAACGCCTCATCAAAGTAGACGGGAAGGTCCGCACGGACACCACGTATCCTGCCGGCTTCATGGACGTTATCTCTATCGAGAAGACAGGCGAGAACTTCCGCCTCGTCTACGATACTAAAGGACGGTTCACTGTCCACCGCATTACCACGGAGGAGGCGGAGTACAAGCTGGCAAAGGTCAAGAGGGTACAACTGGGCAAAGGGGGGATTCCATTCTTGGTTACGCATGATGCACGAACGTGAGTTCGTCGCATTCTTTCAGACGTTGGACCAAGTTTTGGTGGCATTTCTAGGTGCTGACCGAAACTCTGACTGTAGGATCCGCTACCCTGACCCTGCTGTCAAAGTGAACGATACAGTCAAGATCGATCTATCGACAGGTAAAATTAGCGACTTCATCCGCTTTGATACTGGTGTGATTGCGATGGCAACGGGTGGTCGTAACATGGGTCGTGTTGGTGTGATCACACATCGTGAACGTCACGATGGAGGCTTCAATATTGTGCACATCAAAGATGCCATAGATAACTCATTTGCTACGCGGGAAACCAACGTCTTTGTAATCGGCAACGAGAAGCCATGGATAAGTCTACCCAAAGGTAAAGGAGTTAAGGTACGACGCCGCTGGAGCTTCTCTACGCTATTAACTGAAAGCTTACTGATTGTGTATAGCTGTCGATCGCAGAGGAGAGAGATCGTCGTCGTGCGTATGCAATTGCAGGCCATTAGGATAGAAACGACCGGGTCAGGACGTCGAAGTGAGGATCAGCCTGGCATAATTGGTCCAGATCTTGAGACCCTAGGTTTCAAAAAGAGTTCAAATGGCTTTTTGAATGTTGCCGTATGATTAATCTCAGTTGTGGCAGCCACAGGACGGCTTCCTCCTTCCCCAATGGTAGCATACCTTCGTCCACAAAGACATCAGACAACCGCTCAAGTCGCCAATGCCTGCAATCACGTCTACGCTTATTCGTTGCTTATCGTTGCTAGATATCATTTCTTCTATGCTTTCTTCGTACTATTGACCACTTTATCCTGCCCCAAAAACCCCATCAAGTACAATAATCTGACCAGAAAAAGACCAAGCGTAACCCCAATATTGCCCCACGCCGTTGGATTCCATGCCTGCACGTCCGTGAAATCTGTGTAACCCCTGGATTGTATGTCAAAATTAGTACTGCCTATCTGAGGGATAACATTGAGCCTCGGAACATATGTAAGACTAAAAGCTCGCAAGGGATTTCTTAATGTTCAAGATTTGGTCAAAGGAAGGGACATAGATGCGTACATCACCGCATACGTAACGTACAGATGGCCTACGTCGGCAATGGCGCAGGCAAGTAAGAAGTTGCGCACAACCTTGGCTTCTGTTGTAGCGTACAGAACGCCGACACCAATCATGGCAAGAAGTCCATATACGTTGCCCAATTGAAGAGCCAGGATGCGGTCAGTCGCCGTCAGCGATATGGTGGACACTGAGGCCGGAGGAAGTTGAGAATTAACGAAGCGTGATGTGTTAAGCAATGGGGAAAAGTAGCCTGCAACAAGGGCAATGGGCTCAAATATCGTGAAGACGAAGCGGGGAATTGGAGGCAGTATGGAAGCCATACTTTCTGTAGACAGGCAAAGCCTTCCTCGTCTCATCAACAACCAAAACCCAGAAACGGAGCGGACTCGTTCCGCTCCGACTGCCGGGGCCGAGCACCTTGGGCCGGCAAAGGAACGTATGCAAGGACGTGACAGGAGACTTAGGATTTATTGACTCAAAGTCTTGGGAACGACTCCTGAGCTTCAGACGTAGCTAGCTCAGCGTCACCAGCACTAGTTGAAAGGTATGCTACCACTCAAATTAGGTACTTCATCACGCGTCTTTACATTGATTCCCTGAGACCATTACTTCCAGACCTTCTTTGACTTCACCATGGACATGGCAATGTTCGATGACATCTTTGACGACTTCCATCCCCATCCCTCTCTACGAATTCCTCCTATACAAGACGCTTTTCCCCAACTCTCAAATTCGCGAAGGCCCTCTCCGTTGGAGCCCAATGCCCGCGTCAACATCGACAGCGAAGCGAACAAGCTCACTGGTAGACAAAGAGCACTTGCACAAGCGAAGCCTCTTGGGACACCGGAGCACAACGAGCTCGACCTACCTATCACAGTCAAGCCTGCGGCACCTCCTGAAGTACAAGAGACGGGGCATTCGAAAGAGCGGCTCCGGAAGAAACAGAAGCTCTACGACCACGAACAAATTGCCGACTTCGTTCAATTACCCCGACCTCTGACAAATGTGGGGGGTGACAAATTGCGTCCATTTCAACCAATCTCAGTCCTCAACGAGTTGCATGAACCACCTCCAAGTGCAGCACTATTCCCTCCAATAACGCCAAATGCAAGTCAACAAGAGATCGACTCTGGTTCTGGACAACCTCAAAACCAGACTCGTGATCTAAAACTTCCATCTCCTAGGAAGGCGAAGCCAAGAGCACGCTCTATTGGTAATTTTATCGCCAAAAGGACTTATACGCGAGAGCGGACAGCCTGGACGGAAGAAGAGACTGATCAACTAGTCAAAGGTGTTGCAATCTATGGGATGGGAAGATGGAAAAGTATACTCGACCATCCAGAATTGCGGTTTCGCGAAGGGAGAACAAATATGGATCTCAAGGATCGGTATGTAACGTCCTATTGCTCGCTGTCTCACTCAGCCGCTGATCAAGATCTCTCAGGTTCCGCGTCGTATTTCCCCCGAACGCACGGCACAAGTGGACTAGAGCCCTGCCAAATCCGCCAAATGACAACCAAGGTATGTTTAGCTCCGAAAGGACTCAACTCAACCGTGTCAATGCTCAACTCTGCTCCAGCAGCGCCATCTAGCAACAAATCTGCAACCAAAAGCCTTACGAAAAAAGCTCCACAGAGAGCTCCAAAACGTCTCTGGACAGAGCAGGAAGACGTTGAGCTCGACAAAGGGTTCCAACTATATGGATTCCAATGGAACCTCATGCTCAAGGATCCCGCATTGAGTTTCGATCAAAGATCGTGCGGCCAGATACGAGATCGTTTCCGCCTGCGATTTCCCCACATGTATAAGCAGGATCCAATGGCCTCGCCCAAAGAAACATCAACATCTCCGAAGAAAACGCAGGCGGCAAAGAGCTCAACACGAACACCGAAGCCAGTGGATGATGCAAATGAGCCAGCGAATGAGGAGGAAAGTGATATTGGGGTGCGAGATAAGACGGGCTCTAAAGTGCTGCAGGCCTCTCATATGGAGGAGGAAGACAATAGACTCTCGAACTCGATTTTACACAACGACTGGGATTGGGATGAGAATCTCACTTTAGCCCCATTGGCGTGGGAGGATATGGCTGCCCGGCCCATGTTTCCATTTGATTGAGTTGAGCTCCTTCTAAAAGCGGGGAACGAAACAGATGCCCTCCTCCAAAGGAAAACACCCGATAGCAGCTATATAAATCGTCGAGTGTGACACATTCTGAAAAAGAAAGGACTTCTGTACGAGCTGATTCAGTACTTTAACCTACCCCTTCTCCCACGACAGATTGCCCTACTGTAGATGTGCGTGATTACTCTAACTTAGAGATGGTGGGCATAAATGCGGGAAACCCCATATGAATTCCTTTCATATCATAGGTGATAATGAAATTTTGGGATGTCACATTATTATTCGTAGGATTTGGCGCTCTGGGCCGGACCATGTCGATGCAGGATGCTTGATCAGCCTATTTTTATTATCGTCTCACAGAAGCCCCCACGCTTTGCCACAATTCCAGGGGGTCAAAGCAGCGCAGTAATGATGCTATGCCGAATAGATCACCCAGGCCCAGATCTGAGGCGCTGCAGGATGAGGTTGGCTCCGCGGGCTAGCCTTCTCCCCCATGTCGTTGCGATGGGCAACCAAAGTCAGAGACCAGCGAGCAGACACGACAAACATTTGAAACGGCTCGTCTTCTGAATACAGATTGTCCAGGCCTCCACATTTCACAAAGAGATGGACACGATCGAGGGGTTACACGTGGAAGTGCATCGTATAACGAGTTGCCCGTACACTCCTAGCTTGAAGGTACCCAAGATCAAGAATGCAGACATTAAGAATCTCTCCTTTCCCCCTCCATCCAATGAGCGCTTTACGCAACTCTGAGTGAGTAACAGGAGCTGACGCCTACAAGTAGAAGCTCCACGATATTCTTCAAACTGTTGATATTGACCTTCTGCAAATGTGGGCCCGAGGAAACGCTTGCCAGGTTGACTACTTGGCCACTATAATTTTAGAATCCCTTGAGCTATGGCCTTTCACTATAAAGATATTTGAGATAATGGGTATGTTGGGGAAAGCTGAATTAGGTGCAAGGCGCTCACTAAGGTTTTAAGTGTCTATTCCTTCTTTCCGAAATGCTGCCTTGCAGCAAAAGCCAGTGCTTTTGGAGACCTTTTTCACCAACGCCATAGACTCGAAACCAGGCTTTGATAAGGTACGTAACCGAGACCCGTCCCTCCCTAAACTACGGAGTACTGACGCAAGAGCAGTATGCGGCCACCTGTATTGCTTTGCTCTCTACGCCGTTAGAAGTCGCAATTCCCTCGACGGCTCCGGTCTTTTTCATGAAATGCCTAGAGAGGGCCGTCCAATCGTTATCGTCTAAAACCATCAGACCAGTCTACCTGCTATTATCAGGTGTAGAGTCTACCTATCTTGATATTTTACCTTTCGATATTCTCTTCAGCTTGCAAGGTCAAATCATACGTGTGCTTTCCAAACTTGACTCGGATGATCATCTGGCCAGTCTACTATGTTTGGCGGTCTTGGCAAGATTTTCTTCCAGGCCAAGAGACGTGGAGAAGTCTCACCCAAGTATCCAATCCTCGCCGAACGACGAAATTGGACCCGATTCCGCAGATCGGTTTCTTCCTGCTCGAAGATTTTTCTCATCAAGAGTCCCGAAAACTCTTGACTTGATAGTCATCAAAGCCATTACGGCATGCTCTCAAAGCTGCAAACTGAGTACATTTGAAATTGTTGAGGGTTTGAAGCTTTCAAGAGAGACCTTGGATGCGTTCGACAAGAAAGAAAGGAACCATTGGCTGGCTGGAAATGTTAGAAAAATTAACAAGTTGCATGAGAAGATCCTTAGGCCTGGAATCGAGGCGAAGGTGCAATGCGAGGTAGGTAGAAAGAGAGTTGCTCGTTCTCCCAAAGACTGATAGCGGCACAGGCACTGAGTCTCCTTATCACTTTGTCTGCTGGGAACATCTCGCGTCCGGAAGTGGTTCCGAATCTCAAGAAATACTTTCTCAGCTCGAAAGCTGATGTTTTGTCTACCCATGCGATCAGAGAGTGCATCGTAAGGCCATTCGTGGTGCAAGAAATGCAAACAACAGCTTAGCAGATATAGGTCCTACTCGAAGACGCCTCTATACGTGAGCTTCTGGAGTCGCTATTGGTGACAGCTTGTGATAAATGGGAACCATGCAGGGAGTCATTGACGAGAACTGAAAATGCCTTACAACTGATCTCTGTCTTCACGGAAAGTATTCCCAAATCATCGAAATTACTCAAAGCAGTCTTGCAGTCCATCTCGAGTAGCGTGGTGTCGGGCATGCTTCGTCAGTACGCCTCGCAAGCGCAAGAAGCCATGCGTTTGGCATTCGTTCATAATCACAGTACCATAGACGTGTGCCCTTTGTCTTACCGTGAAGCCCGAGCACGACTCCACAAAAGCCTTTCGGTTATGGTTCTGAAATCTGCACTACACGCTCCACAATATGGAGGTCAATTCGATGCATCCGCTATGACATTACTGCTTGAAAATAAATTTCTTCATTGTCCTGCTCAGCACATCTCTATGGAGTGTACTCAGCGCCGAGCGATGAACGTTATAACGCCAAAGATATCCATGTTCGAGGCCGTCAGTACACCGCGTATAGATTCTGCTAGTCTGAACTGGAGGGACGGCCTTATGAGGGAAATGTCAAGAGATATAGGTTGTCGTTATGAGAGCGTCATTAGAATGGTTGGTGAGATATGTAGGGACCTTGAGCTTCGTTGTACCGAAAATGAGCGCCCTCTTCGAGAGGAGCAATCAAGATCTCGCGACCTTCAAGCAAGACTGGAAAGCTGCGAGCGGGACAACACTGAATTAGAATCCCAGGCACGGAATCACCGGTCGACCATTATCGCCTTAGAGACGGAAAGAGGTTGTCTCGCCAACCAGGTCGAGGCGACCGAGAGACGATTGAAAGAGCTGTGTGCAAGTCTCGAGCATATCCACCAGCAGTTTGACCATGCCAAAATCGAAGCTGAAGATGCAGCACAAGCTGCGATTGAAAGCGATAGGCAACAAGACCTCGTGTACCTAGCTACGATGACGGGAAAGGACGAGATACTGGAAGAGCAATCCTTGAGGCTTGCCAGTACTGAGGACCTTGCAAAAAGCCTTGAACATGAACTGAACCGCATGAGAGGGCTGGAAACCAGCAATGCCGAGAAATTGGACAATCATGAGAGACACATTGAAACACTGAATAATGCTATATCCGTATCGGAATGCCGTGTCAAGGATCTTGAAAACGAATTGACTCGAACAAAAGAACAAAATAACTACGATACCGCGAAGATCAGCAATAATACGGCGCTCATTGAAGAGCTGAATTGTACTATTGTTGCGTTGAACGATGCATCTGAGCAGAATGGGTCACTGATCTTGACCTTGAAGGATCAGATTCAGAAATCGACATTCGAGACATCCGAACTGCGATTGCAGCACGAGGCGTACATGTCTACCAAAGACGCAGAAATTGAGCGCTTGGTCGAGTCTCATCGATCTTCGAATGACAGATGGCAAAGCGAGCTCGAGCTTGCGCGCAGCGGTGCTGCAGCAGCAAGCGAGCATTTTACGGCGACGATCGCTGGCCTACAAAGCAAGATTGGGAAACTCCGAAAAGAGCGTGAGGTAGGTGATTTTCGGAACTCGTACTGCACTCTCCTATCCTAAACTCCGAGCCGTGAGAAACGACGGAAAATGCTAATTTTGAAACCTTCGACAGGAGCGAGCTAGGGAATTCGCAGAAGCTCAGGAGCTAAGCGGTCGACTGATGGCCCTTATGGGAACCGCCAAGCGCCAAATGTCATCTCATGGAGTAAAATCGACGACTCTTAGGACTGATAAGCGTGATCTGCCCTTGTCTGAGGCGGATAGTCCAGATCTGCCAGCTGGCAAGCCACTTGGTTCCTCCCATTCCAGAGCTTCCAGCAGGGCACCTAAGCGGGTTAAGAGGCTCCAAGACCCTAAAACTCCGACGACCTTTGCAGCAAAAAAACTCAAGCGTACTATCACATCGAATGAAAATTGGCGCAGCACTATGACAATTGCTAGAATACCGCTGGCTGATCTCGGATCAACGCAGGGCCGGGGTCCCTTGACACCAAAGAACACAAGGCATCAAGAACATCTTACGCCAAGAATTGACGGATTTGATGAAGAAATTGCAGAAAATGACCAAGAACCTCAGAAAGTTGGCTCTGATGAAGAGTCTTTTGGCGGAGGGGACATTATCACCAGCACCGATCAGCAACAGCTTTCTGCGCTGCGCAGCGAAGCGCCGAGACATTACTATGAAGAGACAACCACAGAGTTCTAGTAGATCATGTGACACTTAACCACCTGAAGTGTACAGAGCACTGAGGCGTGCCATATGGTTTCATTAGGTGCAACAGCCACTGGACGGGCGCTAATGATCTTTAGTCGCATCCTGCACCTTTTCGATGAGAGTGTTGGTACTGGATCCGTGCCCTTTGAAACCAAAACTATTATGTATGGTATTCTGATCTTTCACAGTGGGTGATATCTGAAAACCATTCGTGTATTGGCTGCTTGCCCAGGCGGTGTTTGGGGTCGCCAAGTGTTTCCGATTGGGTCTGAATTGGCCCCTTGATAGCATGGCGGGTTCCTGCGCCTAAGGAAATGCGCTGCCAACTTGCATGATTGAAAGAGTTCTGTGTTTGCTTTCTGGCCGTATTTGCTATTAGCCAAGCCTGCCACGACAGAATGACTCCCTCCATGCAAAGGCTTTGTTCATTCAGTAAATCTCACAATCGCCTTTGAAGAAAGTAAGAATAGTTTGAAGGCTGTGAGGACCGTTAGAGCTGTGAAGACTGAAGACTGAAGACTGAAGAATTTGAAGATCTTATTAACACCTTGGTAGAAAGGACCCGCAATCATTCACATCCTTTAGTGAATGTCTGATCCTTGGCATTGCGCTTCCTGATCTATTTCTATCGCTCTCATCACCCATCCTTCCTACACGCTGTCTACCATACAGAAGGTTCCATGGCTATGGAAATGCAAAGCCTTGCAGTGAGATAGATGCACACATGACTGCTGAGACTCTAGACTGGCTGACTTTACTCAGCTCGGGATTCTGTGAGTATTGACTACCTTATTTCAAATGGTCTAGCTTTCCTGCTTGCATTGACTGAGATCAAGACGGGGATTGCTGTCATCGCCAATTTGCCCCAGAGACTCTTATCACTTGTTCGACTTCACCACTGAGAGAATTGATTGGGGCTCCTTGGGGCGGCGAACAATAGTGTTAAGGGGAGTCATTGACAGTACGGGGCTGAGCACGGATTTTGCCGTTGAAGTCATTCTTGCCCTCTAACACTTTTCTTGATATGTTCGTTTCAAAACAGCTACTCTGCCCTTTCATACACGCCTACCTTCGTCCCCTCGGTCTCAACACGCTTCATCACTTACTACTCATTACGCTTTGTTGCCGCCCCTAACGCTTTCTGACTTGGTAGTTCCCCAGACTTCATTGCACCTAAGTGCTCAACGACATTATGGCCTTGTCCAAAGTTGTGGACGACATCGACCCAGCTGTTGAGCGCAACAACTGCATGAGTAGCCCAGTCAAATCACTATCACTTCAACTCTATAAACGCTCAGAGTCCGAGGATAGCGAATCTGCAGCGCGACTTCCCAGCATGGACAAGAGAAAGGCGCTAGAAAAGGACGCTAAAGACTTGATGCCGGATTCAGACTCCAGTCAACAACAACAACAACAACAACCACCCTCGCTCACTTCAGCCTCTTTATCCTCTTGCTCCGTCGACTACACCTCTTCAAAAGCCAATCTCCCTTCATCACAGCAAATTCAACATGTGAAGAAGACTCTTGACGCTTCTCCTTCAGCCGGCCCACGAGGACCTCCAAGCAACCAAGGCATCAAAGCAGCAAGGCAGAGATTTCTGCAAGAAAAAGCCGCCAAGCTGCGAGATTCTCCAACACAATCCGAACCCCTCAATTCAGAGCGTCAGGGAAGCGAGACGTACTTTAAGTCATCTAAAATCCTACACAATCAATCGGGTATCATGCACACTTCCAGCAGCATGAGCTCGAATTCCCAGATATCGGTAAAGCCCAAGGCTGCACCTCAGCCTGTGGTTCTAAACTCGTCACAGTCTTTGCATGCCAAGAGTCCAACGTCCTCCACCACCAAATCCAATGGTTTCTACAATGGGTCATCCTTGCACGGTCGACGCTGTCGCGCCCTCCAGCATCCACAGCCTCAACTTTCAAATGGACCTCCATACCTTTCATCGACGATGATAGGTAATGACCCCAGCGTTTGGAACAATAATGGTCTTAGGGAAAATGTGTATATCAAGGTCTGCGACCTTCCAGACAATATCACTACTCGTGAGCTATGGGGGGCTTTCAAGCATGAAGGTCACATTTCACACATACGTCTCTTCGAAAATGCTAAAGGCTGTCGAGATGGCGGAGCCAGCATCAAGTTCAGGTATGTTCCAAAATTTGGTCTACATTCAAAGCCACCGTAACAATTGACGAGATACAGTCCACCACCAGTCAAAGCGTTCTGGAAAGGCGGCCGCTACCCGATACAGCTTGCCGGGGGTCAACGAATAGTTGTTAGGGTGCATGCCGAGACACGCCACCAATCGAAGAGTAAATTCCCCGAGACCATGGTACGCTCCTTGTCTTCTGACGCTTATACGTCTACTGATCTCACTCAGACCATGTATGCCGGGTCACTGGACTTTGGTATTATGTTCAATCAGACAACCATGATGAACATGCGCACAGTGCTTCCAAAGGGAGAGCACGAGATTAGATTCAGCATGAACCTGTTCCACAAGGAAATCTCAGTCGAATTTCCAATGCGCATCGTGGAGCCGCGAGCGACCTCTCACAACCCTAACACGCAGAAAGACAAGTATGATAGACCAGATATATTTCAATTTCGGATTCCTTTTACGCGGCTGAAGGTACTTCACCAAATAGCGGGTCAGGGAAACGAGCTGGTCCTTCTCATCTCTATGGAGACACCACCAAAGTTTTTCAAGCAGCTAGAAGACCCCTCCAAGAGTCACGACGATAAAGCATCAACATGGGTTGACAACGATGCGTGGTATCGTCAGACTGACCTGGTGCCCAATGGTCTGAAAAAGTCTCCCCTGACTTGGAAGAAGCCAAATCCTATTATTGACCTTGGTAAGCATTAATCTTTAGCCTATGATTCGTGACTGACCTTCCGGAAGGACTCTGGACTACCTATCGTTTGGTCTTCACTAGTCCAAAGAATGTTCTACCACAATTCAACCAGATGCGCGAAGCGTTACGCGACTACAACATTGAAATCGTACCTTTCCCTAACTTCCACATCATTCCGAGAGATGATGCTCCCGTGTGGAATCTTATCGGCCTTTCACACAAGAAACGAAGCAACACAGGGACCGGCTTGGAAGAATTGATGCATGCCAACGAGCTACGGATGGCATTTGAAGTCCGCTATCAACTAGAGGTCTGCCTATCGCAGGGCTTGCTGAATGAACACAATCTGAGCAAAGATTTCATTTGGATACTCTTGAACATGGACATCAAACGAGCTCAGGATCTTCTCGAGTACATTGCTAATCATGGGAATCACCTCTACGAACCGATGATGTTGATCCACGCAATGAATGGGCAAAGTTCGCTTTCCAGAACCAAAATCCCATCTTATTGCGCATACATCCGTTCTGCAACTGTCACACCAACAACTGTTTATTTCCAAACGCCAGTTGCAGAGACTTCAAACCGTGTGATACGCCAGTATTCCCAATACGCTGACCGATTCCTTCGTGTACGATTCACGGAAGAGAAAACGGAGGTAAGTTTCCCCCTTGCTGCAACGGGTGAAACTGAATTTGACTAGGGCAAAATCTATCCAACTCACAAGGATACAATGAACGAAGTGTTCACCCGCGTCAAGCGAGTACTGACCAACGGCATCAGAATTGGCGATCGAACATATGAGTTTCTAGCTTGCGGCAATTCTCAGTTTCGAGAACATGGGGCATACTTTTTCGCTCCCCTGCCGAATCTGACAACAGAAAAAATTCGAAAATGGATGGGGATGTTCCGAGAGATCAAAACTGTGGCACTGTATGCTTCTCGATTAGGTCAATGCTTTTCGACTACACGGGCCATACATGGCGCACGGGCTACCATGGTTGAGATCCCGGACGTGAGACGCAACGGATACAACTTCACCGATGGCGTAGGCAGAATCTCTCCGTTCCTTGCACACCTTGCGGCGTCGGAATTAGGTATACTCCAACACTCCCGAGATCCGCCAAGTGTATTCCAGATTCGTGTAGGCGGCTGCAAAGGCGTGCTCGCTATTTCTCCAGAGTCTGTTGGAAGGCAGATTCATATTCGCAAGAGTCAGTACAAATTTCCTGCGATGCACGAGGGCTTGGAGATAATCCGATGGTCTCAAAACGCTTTCGCCAACCTGAACCGCCAGCTTATATTAATCCTGTCTGCTTTAGGTGTCCCGGATCAAGTGTTTGCTCAGAAATTGCAAACGCAGTTGTCACGACTGGAGCGGGCAATGACGGACGAGGCAATGGCGTTGGCTATCTTACAGAAAGAAATCGACCACAATCAAATGACGCTGACTGTTGCGAGCATGATATTGGATGGTTTCCAGAGAACGGGAGAACCATTCTTGACCTCTCTATTACAGTTGTGGCGAGCGTGGTCCATCAAATACCTGAAAGAGAAGGCGCGGATAACCATCAGTGCCGGCGCTCTCCTGCTGGGCTGCGTGGACGAAACGGCAATTCTTCGAGGTCACTTCAACGATAGTCCAAAACCCTCAGCAAACAGTTCCAACGATGAGAAGTCCAAGTATGTACCACAAGTCTTTGTTCAAATCTCCAAAAACCCTGGTGCGAAAGCTGAAGTCATACTTGGACCAATGCTGCTCGCTCGGAATCCTTCTCTCCATCCAGGAGATGTTCGGGTTGTTTGTGGTGTGGATGTTCCGCAGCTTTACCATCTGAAAGACGTGGTAGTCCTACCTCAAACGGGTGACAGAGACGTTGCGGGTATGTGTTCTGGGGGCGATTTAGATGGAGACGATTTTCTCGTCATTTGGGACCAAGACTTGTTGCCAAGTGAGTGGAATCATGAGCCCATGGATTATTCTCGACCCTCTATGGAACAGCCCAACGAGAATATTGGAATCGACGATTTGACCACCTTCTTTGTGACTTACATGAAGAATGATACTTTGCCGGCAATAGCGCAGGCCCACACCGCAAACGCCGACTATCTGGAAGAAGGCGTGAGGGAACCGAAATGTGTGTCTTGTGAAGGTATCTACAAATCTAATTGCTGACAATTGATTAGGTCTGAAGCTTGCCAATCTCCATTCTATGGCTGTGGACTACGTCAAGACAGGTCAGCCAGCTCACCTGAGCCGCGACCTGAAGCCTCTGAAATGGCCTCATTTCATGGAGAAGGTCGGCAAACAGCAGCATCAAGTATACACATCGAAAAAGGTGCTGGGACAGCTTTACGATCAAGTTGAACGAATAGATTTTGTTCCCACGTTCGCTGCGCCTTTCGATTCACGAATCTTACAGGCGTACACGCTCGATGAGCATATCCTTCAGAGTGCACGCGAGATCAAACAAGAGTACGATGCGCATATGCGTCGGATCATGGCTCAGCAGGAGATCAACACCGAGTTTGAGGTCTGGTCAACCTTCGTGTTGCAGCACTCAAATACGAGCAATAACTTTAAATATCATGAGCAGATTGGTGAGATCTCCATGGCACTTAAAGACCAATTTCGTCTGGTATGCCATGAGCGTGCCGGAGGAAAAGACTACGAGCACATTGGTCCATTCGCCGCAGCCATGTATGAAGTCACCGCCAGAGAAGTGACCGCAGCTGTCGAAGATTGTCATCGCATTCAGATGGTTGGCGGTCGACAAAAACCCTTACGAAAGATGACTCCCTCTACCATGCCTTTGATGAGTTTTCCGTGGCTGTTCCAGGATATCCTGGGCAAGATTGCAAATAATAATAGGTCTGAAATTGTGGATACGTTGGCTATACGAGGACAAGTCTGTTCGAAGGCCTCAGTCCACTCCCAAGGGATCGAGGCACCTCAACCAAAGCGAAGCCGTATTGGTCCTGGCAAGTTGGATTCGGGTGATTATCTGAAGACCTCGAAAGGCACTACCCATCCTGGGGAAGTGCTTGAGCTCTTCGGAAAATCCAGCGAGCCTTGCGAACGGAAGGCCCTGGCCGATGCGGAATATATACCCTCTAGTTCAATTAGCGTTGATTCATCGGATTCGTCGAAAGACACGAGCGTGGAGCGCGGCTCATCGGCTAACGATGGGTTGATTGAAAATTCGTCTGCGAGCTCACCGGAGCTCCTAGCTCGAAAGCCTTACGAGAAGTGTTCTCACAATGTTGAGGCACCTCTGAAAGATAACCCAATGTCTACCTCTAGCTTAGTGAGCCATCTGCGCGGATCAGTAAGTCCTTTGCACAGCCCAGGGAGGACAGAAGTAGCGGGACCAAGCGAGAAGGTGAAAACTACTGCGCTTGACGAGGCCATGTTCAAGCGAGTCTGTGTGGATGACAGGGCCCTCAGCGTCGAGCCTGATTACAAGATACCTGAAGGATCTAATCTACGGCTTTTGAATGACCTAGCAAAGCGTCTATCCGCTCGTTCGGACGAGTCAAGCGATCTGGTGTTGAGATCTTTTCACGGTGAGGGGAAAAGTGCTCCTGAGGATGTATCAAGTCAGCTGTCAAAGAATAGTGGTAGAGATGGTGTGGACAAGGACGCAGACACGGAGAGGATGGAAGGGGGGGAGAATCGCACCGCCAGTGAAGAGGTCGGCTATTCTAGCGACAGCGACGTTGAATCAGAGGAAGTGGTGCTATACAATGATAACAAAGCCAGACTGCTTGACCAGTTGGCAATGATTGCCGGAGATGACTGCGCTTCAGAAACGCGCGAGAGAGAATGAAGTATGCAGCGATGCATTTCCATGGTAGGGTCCTCGCTCTCCAATATGTTTTGGCTGCACACCGACGTTAACAAGTACCATGGACGCCTCGATCAAGGCTTTGATAACAATCACAATTCAGACTGAGAACATCCCAGGGCATACAACATCCACCTCGAAACAGACTGTTACACGTACCGCCTCTTCGCGAAGAAATCAAAATACCCAAAAACCCCAATTGCATTTCCGTTCCTGCACGACGCTTGCATACTCTTACATTACTTGAAACGCGCATCACATTGGCAGCAAAGAATCACGGCGAGATGAAGAAGGCTTAGCGGAGGACGAGAGCAATGCACCTGGCTTCTTGTACTTCATACAGTATGCGATTCATCTTCGCGAGCTCACTACTAGCATAGAATTTACTGCCAAATCATTCAAGACGACTTTGAAGAATGAGTACCAAGCATTGTAATGGTTGCAATTCGTAGAGGACGCCTTATTATAATAACCCTCCACGCCCTCTTCCCCTTAAAGCCGAAAATCCGTCCTTCTCTTCCCCCCCCCAAAGATTGCCAAATTCATTTCTGACTGCGCCCTAGAAATTATGACTCATGCACGCTCTTCATCATTCGCGAAACCATCCTAGATGCCATCGCAGCCACCGATTCCCCCGTTGCTGTCTCCCAATTTCTCCAACCTTCCTTACACCTCTCTCACACTCCTCACCTCGACGCTAGGCGCTACAACAAACTGGCTGATTTTACGGTTCATGTGTGCTGCATTGAAGAGCGGGGGTTACGGGACTGGCCATGATATACCCAGTACTCAAGGGGAGCCCTACGCCCAAAGGATAGTGTTGGTGAGCTGGCTGAGGGATGGGACATGGTGGAGGGAGAGCGGACGGAAGCTGGTAAGTATGATAGGATCGATGTCTTTGGCAGATCATGCCAAAAGGATTGAAGCTAACTGGCACCTATGCGTTTAGGGAATCGATTTCCAGAAAGTGCACCTCCTTGATGGCTTAAGTAGTGGATTGGGTCTAAATGCGGGGGGAATAGCTGATGTGGAGAAAGAGATCATGAAAGCTATTGGGAGCAAGGAAACTCTGAACAACGGTGGGAACGTTATACTGGTGCTGGACGGCTTGGACTTCTTGCTTGCGGCTACGGAGTGCGAGGTGCTGGGGGTGCTGGATATGATTGGGGAGCTCAGAGAAGTATATGTTCTGTCAGAATATTGGCTCAATGCAATTGGTTAACTGAAAGGTCGGAAAAAAGCACGTCTGTTCCATGATCATTGCCTCAGCTGCCGATCTGTCGATTTCTCAATCGCGCACCACGCCTCTCGAAGTATCCCACACAGCTTTCGTAATGAGTTTAGCACACCAGGCGAGGTCAATCATGAGTGTAAGGGAACTTAATACAGGCGCGGCGAAGGATGTGAGTGGCGTTCTGAGGATTAGCAAAGAAGCCTGGCAGTCTGCGACTGATGGGCATGTTGAAGAAAGGGAGTACTTGTACTATGTGGGCTCCGATGCTGGCGTGAAGGTATTTGAGAGAGGTGCTTAGCTGTCGAATTCTAATCATTGCTACCCGGATGCGTTGATTGAGTATTGAACGCTTCAGCAGAGTCGAGAGCCTTGAAGCAATGCTAAAAGCCAGTGTCATCTAAAGCAATAGGTAGTACAGTGTGCTATATTGTAAGATATACGCTTGGTGAAGCAAAAAAAGCAAAGTCATCTGCAACAACTCCTCCCAGTCATCAACAACCGCCATGTCTATCCATTCATTCGTGCCAAGAGGGCACGATTCCCGGAGTAACTTCTCAGCCATTACCATATCGTGAACTTCCAATCCATGCTGTCGTTGGGTGAGATCTTTCAAGTTCTTCTTCGAGTCCTTGATATCGCCTCCCATGGCCTTTGATTTCACCGTACAGTCTATTCTCCGATCCTTTGATCTGGTCTCCGAGGATAGAAACGTTACCGGCTAAGTATACCCAATGCCGCAAAGTTGGCGGGTAAACCATATGTTGAGAACTGAGAAATATATTAGCAGTGACCGTCTTTCCTATAATAGATACTGACGATTTTGAACGAATGGAGTGGACATCACGAGCTCGTCGGTGACTCGGAGAGAAAGATGCTACCTGTGTCTATCTATGTTCCAAACCATTGGAAGAGCCTCTAACCTACGTAAGGTCGAGCAGTTGAGTCTCTGGTACGAGCGTCGAATTGTGGTGCTTAAGGTATTTTATACCTTACTATACCCAATTCGAACGACAACTAAGCGAGGGCTTGGCGGAATCTCGCACGTCAATCTTCCCAAATTTACCAGTAACGACCGCCCACGCCTCAACGGTACTGACAGCACGAGAGTATGTGTAGCCCTGCAGAACTGAATATCATTCTACAGCTGACTTGATGCAATAGAGATTCCCAGCTCAAGATGAGTACGTTTGAAGGCTTCGACATAAGCTGATAACAAGGGCCGCAACTGACCTTCCAATAGCGAAGGGTACCTCGTCCTTTGGCAAACGTCACAACAAGACGCACACTTTGTGCAGACGCTGCGGTAAGCTCATCAATTGCCTCCGCTTCCTTAGTGGTGAAAGAGATCTTCTGGAAGAGATTTCCTGCGCCCGAGCTTCTGTCAATTGCCATGCCGGCTTATGAACCGAGTGCTTAGCTAATTGCATCTCTTCCAGGTCGTCGCTCCCTCCACATCCAGAAGCACACCTGCTCATCGTGTGGCTACCCCGCTGCTAAGATTCGTCAATGTACGCCCTCTCCATCCCTAGGATGATTCCGCACTAATTGTTACTCTACTCCTACCAATTACCTTCTTCTCCCGTCGCTAGTCTAGAGTTTGATCTAATCTGTATCTCACAGACAATTGGGGAATGAAAGCCAAGCGAAGAAAGACCACCGGCACCGGCCGCATGCGCTCGATGAAGGAGATCCCGCGCAAGTTCAAGAATGGTTTCCAGACCGGTGCGCCGAAGGGAGCGAGGGGGACGACTACGAATTCATCTTAGGTTGATTCTTCAGGGACGAGAAAGGAAAGCAGAATGGAAGGCTGTCGTGAAGAAGCTGAGGCAGAACGAAGGATGATCTTGCCATGTAGCGGCTGTAGCTACGTGCGCTCAAAGCAATGAAAAACCACTTGTGTGAATCGCAGTGTTGTAACCGTACCGTCCATTCCAAGAAGGACACCACTTACACGCATCTGGTCTCTCTTTACGGTGCGAATCGTGAATCAAAACCTGAAGCATTTCGAGAAGAGACATACCAGCAGAGGCTCGCTTGCGTGCCAACGTTGCTGATTGCTTCCACATGGATTATCACTTCTGAGCTTCAGTCTTTCAGCCATGCATCTTCAACAAGACATTTGCCGAGCTGTCGGACGGAGAGGCCTGCGTAGCTGTATCTGCTGCGTTGAGTAAAGACTGAATATTTTCAGGGCACAGCACGAGCTTAAACCGGCGAGGTCAAGGTTACACTTGTATCTGGCCGTTCGATACAGTACATCCTTCGTTGAGCGATGTTTTATTACTGACTGCTTGAATATCCTTAGGCCTACTTACTTGTCTTCCCAGCTCTCTAATTCTACCCTCTACTCATAATGTTTGCTCAGTGCGACTCGATGGACGCTCTCTGAGCCCTTCTCACCCTCTCTATTGCGAAATATCAGTGTCAGATGATGCTTCCCATGGCCTTTGAACCCCAGTAGCTGGGACGGCTGGTCGGTGCTGCTGAGAGGCTGGCTTCTTATTGTCAGCTACATTTACGGATGTTGCTCGAAGACGATCCAGAAGCGAATTCGCAAGCTGGAGGCGGCTCTTCCGAGTTCGTTTCGTAATCCGCTCGCCAATGGGCTCCTCTTCGCTGCTCTTTGCAGACACAGTGCTGGAGTACTTTTCAGCTGAGGCTTGTTTTTGGTTAGCCTTCCTCCTCGACCTCTTTAGTCTATGGCGCGTCATGGGAGCAGTCCTAGACGTTGGTTCATCGCAGTGGATCTTTATAGGCCGGGATCTCAGAGCCCGGACTCCTTCCTTACTAACGTCCCCGAACCCCCAATCTGGCCATATCTGAAGAGGACCTTTTTCTGGGATCCACGGAGGCGTCAATGCTCTCTTTTCGCGCGGCGAGTCTTCGGTAGGCTCGTTGGCGGCGGATGCTTCTAGTTGCGTATTGGAATCCACGTCGCAGCACACATTGCTGGTTGCTTTCTTTGATTTCTCCTTCTGACTGAAGGCTTGTTCGTCAAGCTTTGCGTCTTGGGCAACAGGAGTCGCGTAGTCAGGCGCACAACTGATACCAGTCTTAGGTTGCTTGTCACCTCGTCTACTCCGTTTTGTGGGCCGCGTCATTGTTGATGGTGCAGCTGGTGGAGATGAGACATCTCCAGCGTCCTAGATTCGAGGCACTGGGTATTAGACGTGGGGATTTCACTTTCATCAGCGTTGGCTTACCGCTTTCCTGTAAGTCTTGGGCGTCGAGCGTGACTTGTCCTTCTGGCGGTCAATTATCGAATAGTCCTGCAATTCGTTGAACAGCTTCTCAGCGCCCGCCAGGATCCTAGCACATGGTCAGCATGCTGAGCTGAATTTTTGTCATTGCACACCACTTCTTCTTGTCCTTAGGCCAGATCAGAGCATTAGATCCGGACATCGTCCCCTTCCATAGCCGTTGGCCAGGCCCTGAACCGTCCAACCCTTCCACATACTCCCAAGCTAACATATAGCCGGACAATATCTCCCGAGCGTTGATTCTATGCTTTTTAGTGAGCTTGGCATATGTGTCGCTCGAATCCTCTTGTACTATCTTGACTTCTCTGACCAGTCGAGTAATGTCGTAAACTTCTTCCAATCCTAATTCATGCCTGCAAATTGCTACCAATCTCTCGTTAGTCATGACTGTAGACGTCGGGAAAAAATATGAAAGGTAGGAGATTCAATAATGCTTCTTATGCTGCTAAATGCCAAAGGATAGGAGATCTCTTGAGACTAAACCACAGTGGACAAGCAATTGTGCATCGCTCCTTCCTCCCAAACTCAGAACCCAGGCTCATGACTAACAATCAGACGTAGAAGAGCTATCGCAGGCATGGCGGCAAGACCTCCTGCATACTGTCGTTCAACAAACAACTCTCAAGCATTTCATTGTCAGGCTTCATATGCTGTCAAGTTGGGGAACCTATAACGGGGACTTTTAGAGATGACACTGGCTGACTTATCCATCAAGCTAGGGACCCATACACCTTTTGGAGGTCATCTAGGTTTGATAAATGAATACTTTGCGTTATGCTAACTTCCTAGCGATGAACATTGCCCGCGGAGGCAGGTGGCAGCGCAGCTCACTTCTCCTTGGACACGAAGGGGCTTCCACAGATATGGGGTTGAGTCCAAACACGATGTAGGCGGATAAAGATTGAGAGATACCATCGCAGACACAAGGACTAAAATGGATTAGGCAAAAAGATCGAATGAGCAAAAACCGACCACGATTTTTGGACGCACGGCAAAATGTCGACGATGTGATCAGGACCCCTCATAGGAGATAATTTTGACTGTCATGCATTCCATCCGGAGAGGGGATCTTTTCAGCAAATATCGACAGTGCCAGATAGCGCCGGCGTTATATGAACACAAGCGAACATACAGAGATTCCCTTGATCGAAGAGCGTTTTAAGTAACGTCGTGGATAGCTGGCTAGCGAAAAATTAACAGCTATTGCTTCAGGGACGTAGGCAATGTCGCCGGCGGAACCCCATCAGAAATGACTAATATGGAGTGTCTCCCCCTGGACCGAGGCGCACCCAAGGAGGAAATGTCCCCTGGGGCAAGTAAAAATGGCGAGCCATCTAATCTCGGTCCCAAGAGTTTACTTTTTGAACCCTCCCAAATTCCTGGAACCAGCTCCTTGTATGTAGCCGACTAGCCGTGTCCGATTCCCCCACGCGGATATTATCTCTTCGCTAGAGCATGACACCACGCTTCCTCGGTCTCGTCCTCAATAACGAGTACAATGCAATATTGGCCATATTTGTGGCCTCTACCCCCACATGCACTCTGCCGGATCTCTATTAAAGTATCACGAACTAGGTTCGAGAGCTGATACTAGGAATGGAATTGTTATATGGGACCGTGATAGTGGGACAATGATGGGGCACAGGTATCCAGAAGATAATTGCTCTCGCTGAAGCCTCCCGCTCCTCTGCAAGAATCTCGATCGATATCAACGAGTGCTTGAGTACCAGACGGGGCTATAGCGCGATACCTAACAGCAAAGCCCGCATCTTCCAAATCAGCACATCTGGACCCTTCTGACATGAGTTGAGGTTCGATGACCTTGAACCTTGGAAGTCGGAACCAAATTGTTCACCAGTGCCTTAGAAGCAAAATGACTTTGTGCCAGCTTGCTAGCCTCAGCAGTTGCTGAGGGAGATAGCCGGAGAATCAACGATCTTGCAAAGGCCATCATCACGGTAGTGAGACTAGAACAGAAAGGTGTATTTAGGGCAGATAAATACGGAAAGGCTACAAGTGTTCTTGAACTGGATCATTAATGACTGCCAGTTGGAAGGAAAATGCAAGATGGAAAAGCTCAAATGCGGGGAGAAGCCATCGAACAGGGTGGCAGAAAAAAAGCTCAACGATTGTGGGAATAGGGATGGCATGAGCGCTGAAACTTGAATTCTTGAAAAGTTGATGCTTGATCCTTTGGCACGGCAGGAAGTCGTGATCGAGGGATTCGGCGCGTCTTTCCCTTGGTAGACTATATCTAATAGGCAGGAGATCTCTCTTGGCTTTGGGTTTCCAGCTTTAGCTCTCAGGCTTCTCCACAGGACTATCTTACGGATTTGTACTTTACCAAAACCTCCAGAGATGCACTTGATTGGTAGTGGTAAGAGTTTCTTGGAGCAGACCACTGCATATGAGCAATTTCAAAGGTGAGTGCCACCTTTCACACTTCGAAACTGTTCCTCCGGCCCCAATTTTTTGGCTGGCGCTTTAGGAATGCTCCAACGGATCCCAGATAGCCTTCGTGGCGTAGGAAGTACGCTTTCTTTTCGCCCTTTGACCAGAACCTGATGGCATATGATAAGGTATTCATGGTTTGCCGATGTCCACGGATAAAAGAGCCACCGAAGTATATGTGCTCAAGCTTATGCTTTTCGCTCTGCAGGTACGCTATCTGGCCGATGTTATTACTAACGGCATATAACAAACTTCTGCTGATGTCTTCTGGGGCGAATGCCCGGTCCGGACCAGCACTTCCATTGGCCGACCGAGGATCACCATTCGAAAGGCCACTCCCATCTTCAGCATCATTCTCGCCCTGTCTTTTCATCTTGAAGACTTTGCCGAAGCTGCTGGCAATGGTAGTGGTCTTCAACCCGATTTTGCTGTAGTCAGTGCCGTATATGTCGCCAACAAGCATATCGATTGTCGTATTGTCACCTCGGTCGGCCATCGCCAGCATATCGTCGAATGTTCTTGCTCCAGTAAGCAGAGACAGAAGACCCCAAAAGGTGCCTCCACCAAGTGAGGTGCCTCCAATGCGTTCGAACTGTTTCGGCCCTGAGACCTTTACCATTGAGACGCCTGATCCAATATTGACTAGAAGGTATGGATAGATATTGGCACGTGGTTCCTCGAAGTGCATGGGGTCCGAATCGGCGTAGGTGAAGACTTCGCGTGGGATCTCCGTGATGAAGAAGTCGAGGCCCATGATTAAGCACTCCATCTCGTCTTCGCGAAGCACTTCTACGCCCAATACACTCTTCATTTCGTCATAAAATTTGTACGCGCCTCCACCAGTTGCCATGACGCAAAGCTCTCCAGGCCGAGACCCGTCCAGTCGTTGCTGTTTAGTCTTGAGTTCCTGCACGAAGTTAAAGCACTGATCTATTCTGTTGGTCTCGAATTTGAGAAAGTTGAGTCTGCCTCCCAGCTGGTAAAATACTTGGAGTCAGCGTTTCCTCAGAATGCTCATGGAATGAGCGAAGTCGAAACAAGTACTATTCAACAGTGGCTAGCAGCTCAAATTTGTAGGCAATGAATTGTGATGGTTCGAGATGTACACACCTCCTCCGGCTCTCGCGAAAAATAGACGAGCTTGGCAAGAGAGCCACCTATATCCAGGGCGATATGGCTCACTACAGCCTTGTGATTGGGTAAACGGATGTCTCTACTGTCATGCTGCACTCCATGTTCCAGTTGATCGGGCGTGTTAGAAGGTACTTGGTCCACAATGAAAGCCCCTTGGACGTTGATTCTAACGGCACCTGGAGAGGAGATAGTGTCATGGAGGAAAGACTTTTGTCGCTCTTGGAGGGTTGGACGGCGGCTGTCTGACACGGCTGACATGCTGAGGGTCAAGAAGCAAGGTATTCAACATCTGTAGGATGATGATTGATCATCGACTCTTCAATCCAAGTGAAGACGATCTATCCCGGCTCTGCTTATTCCCCTAGCCGACGGATATCTTTTTGGGAAGTCAGCAATTGATGCCGGTCATACGATATGAGGAAGTTATGCGGTGAGATGCATGTTTGAAATATACCCAAGGTCATAATCAATGAAACATCGATACATACATAACTCGCGCAATTTGTATTAAGCGTTATCACGTGAAATGTTCCTTTTTGAGTTTTCTGACGGACTTTTCGGCGTATTTAATCTCCAAATCCGCTCCTTAACGCCTAAACTACGAGTACGTTGCAGCGGAGGTAACCGAATTATATTCATGACGTAATCCAGATACATGATGCGGTAAGAAAAAAAAAGCAACGATGATTCACCAGGTAAGTAGTAAGCTTCTTGAGTAAATACGATATACCAAGTCAAGAATCCTACTTTATCCTATCTGTCCTTATGTCCGGCAGCATTCCCACTTCCCCATGACGACTCCCGAAAAAAGCCGGTGTGCATATCATATACTTCAAATTCATCCATCTCCTTCAACATGCCCTTTCCCTTATAACTACTCCCCTCGCCCCGCGCACACATTTTTACCTACGAAAAAACCTCTTCTCTTATATCCACCTTTCCCCTTGCTTGGTTAGTCAGCCTAACAAGCGATCAGGGTCAGCTTGATCGAAAGATATGCCAGACTTACATCCTAGCCCTTCTGCATCAACGCCTAATTCAAGGCCTGGAGCTCGACTTCAACCTGGCACGTCTGACACAGCCAGTCGTCCCCACCTAAGTCATGTCTTTTCTGCGCAGCACCTCGATGATGTCTCACATTATCATGGTGGCGACCACGACTCAATATATCAGGACCATGATAACGAGACTGAATATTCCGACGAGCTGGAGCAGGCGAGGAACGAAGACTATGACGAAGCGGCTAGAAAAGGGCAAGATGAGGTCCCTGGGCTTCACATGGGCGTTCTCGATACGCGGGACCTTGAGGCAAACCTGGAGAAGAAACCGACTTCGAGATCGATCAAAGACCCCAACCTCGTATGAGTGATGGACTACAAATTCTTCCAGATATGGCAGTAGGGTTGACTGGGTCTCTAGATATTATGGGATGGGCCCGAAGATCCCGAGAATCCGAAGAATTGGACTTTTCGAAAAAAGTGGGCTGCGACAATCGTCGTATCCTCTTTCACATTCATCTCGCCTGTCTCGTCATCAATGGTGGCACCTGCTCTCACATCTATTTCCAAAGAATTCGGCATAACGAACGAGGTGGAGTCCCAACTTGTCCTGTCTGTTTTCGTCCTAGCGTATGCGATCGGGCCTCTGTTTTTGGGTCCGCTCTCCGAAATATATGGCCGGGTACCCGTCCTTCAGCTTTCGAACTTGGTATATTTGATCTTCAATATTGCATGTGGCGCTAGCAGAAACAAAGGGGAGATGGTTGCGTTTCGATTCCTGTCGGGTCTTGGAGGCTCTGCACCATTGGCGGTACGTCTGATTCCGGTTAAGACACACGGCTAGCGTGGTGACTCGCTGACTGTCTACAGCTTGGCGGGGGCGTCCTGAGTGATTGTTGGCGAGCCGATGAAAGAGGCCGTGCGATCAGCATCTACAGTCTTGCTCCCCTGCTTGGGCCGGCCATTGGTCCCATAGCAGGTGGCTTTATTACCCAGAAGACAACGTGGAGATGGACTTTCTGGGCCACGTCGATTGCTGATGGGGTCATCCAAGTTATGGGGCTCTTCTTGCTCAAGGAGACATATCCACCCAAGCTACTTCTCGCGAAAGCGAACAGGCTTCGAAAAGAAACTGGCAACAAAGCCCTTCATACGGAGTTTGAGCAGCCGGAACGGACGATTGCCAGTACCATAAAGCGCAGCCTGATCCGGCCGTTCAAGCTTTTGGGAACACAACCGATAGTCCAAGTCCTAGCAGTTTATATGGCATTTCTTTACGGCCTCATGTATCTCGTTCTGTCCACGTTTCCGGGTTTGTGGGAGAACCAGTACCACGAGTCTGTAGGTGTTGGTGGTCTGAACTACATTTCTCTGGGCGTTGGCTTCTTCCTCGGAACACAAATCTGCGCTCCAGTAAATGATCGCATCTACCGTCGACTGAAGAAAAAGAATGACAACGTTGGCCGTCCGGAGTTTCGCATCCCCTTGATGATCCCTGGAAGCCTCCTGGTCCCCGTGGGCCTATTCATTTATGGCTGGACCGCTCAGTACCACACACATTGGATTGGACCGAATATCGGCGCTGCCCTGTTCTCGGCAGGTGTCATCATTGGCTTCCAAAGCATTCAGACATATCTTGTCGACTCGTATACCCGTTTTGCAGCTTCGGCTATTGCTGCGGCGACGGTGCTTAGAAGTCTTGCAGGTTTCGGTTTTCCGTTGTTTGCTCCATACATGTACAATGCTTTACATTATGGCTGGGGGAACAGTCTTTTAGGTTTTATCGCTCTTGGACTGGGCGTACCAGCACCATTTCTGTTTTGGTTTTTCGGAAGTAAGTTAAGGGAGAGGAGTCCTTTTGCTGCTGGCGGTGATTGAATGTGTTACTGGCAAGAAGGCCCTGGTGGACTTGTTTGCGTTGAAAGGGATGCAAAAAGACGGCTTTTATGACGAGACGTCCCGCGGCATAGCGATGGGGGAATATCCATCTGAATAGATTAGACGTCGAGATACCTACCATATGGTGTGTCGCTTCATTGATTCCAGATCTTGTCCACTCTAGAGTAACGAGTAACTTCGGCCTGAAAATTGGACAATTACCCATCTTGTGAAAACAATGAGGACCTTTCAGCCGCGTGCCCAGGGCCCCATCCTTCGGCTTGGCCCTTCTCGTGCTTGCTTGAGCCAGTTGCCCCCTCCGGGCTTCGTGTCATGAGCGTCTTTTCGTCTCCGCACTTGATCCGCTCTTATGCTAGAGGCGACCAATCTTCCTACATCACACGACATCAAAATCCAATCAATAGTCAGTCGCTTTGCCTTCAAGCTTTCAAGCTTTCAAGCCGCGTCAGTGAGCTCCCACGGTGTCAATACCTCGTCAAACGCACCTTGAGCACCATGGCGGCCGACATACCAAAAGCGGGGTACAGGCAGCTTGGCAAGAGTGGTCTGAGAGTGTCTGTGCCGATCCTTGGTGCTATGAGTATTGGAGATAAGAGATGGCAGCAATGGGTCACAGAAGAGGATGAAGCGCTACCACTACTGAAGGCTGCTTATGACCGAGGGTTGAATACGTGGGATACAGCGAATGTATACAGCAATGGAGTGTCCGAAGAAATCATTGGCAAGGCGATCAAGACATACAACATCCCTCGCCGTAAATTGGTCATTTGCACGAAATTGTGCGGAACTGTTCGTGAAGGAAATAGCCCAGAGGTGATGGCTCTTGAGGACATTGACAATACGGTGGATTATGTCAACCAACGAGGACTGTCACGACAGGGGATCCTCGCTGCAGTTGATGCGTCTCTTGCCCGCTTAGACACAACCTACATCGATCTCCTACAAATACACCGCTTCGATAAGACCGTTCCTATCGAAGAAACTATGAAAGCACTTCACGACCTTGTCGAGAGCGCGAAAGTCCGTTACATAGGTGCAAGCTCCATGTGGACGTATCAATTCGCAATGATGCAGTTCGTGGCCGAGAAGAACGGATGGACGAAGTTCGTGTCGATGCAGAACTACTACAACTTGCTGTACCGGGAGGAAGAGAGGGAGATGAACAAATTCTGCTTAGAAACGGGCGTGGGCTTGATACCGTGGGGACCGCTGTCCCAAGGTCAGCTCGCTCGCCCACATCATATGAACGGCAGCACCCTTCGCTCCGCTGGCAAGCCAGCTTTGCCAGAAGCTGACATCTCAATTATCTCCCGGGTGGAGGAGCTTGCCAAGAAGAATGGCTGGAACATGGGCTCTGTAGCGTTGGCGTGGCTCAACTACAAAGGCATCAGCAGTCCTATCTGCGGATTCAGCAGCGTCGAGAGGCTGAATGAAGCGTTGGAGGCTAGGGGAAAGGTGTTGACCGCCGAAGAAGTGAAGTATCTAGAAGAACCATATGTACCAAAAAACGTTTTTGGGCATGGCTAGATAGCCATGTAATGTTTACGTATTCCCTGGCATTTAACAGGGCCTACAGTACGGTGAACACCTGTGCAAGTCTATATTGCCTACAAGGACCTGTCTGACCGATTAATTCTCCTTCTTCGGGCTCTGTGGGCCGGCAGGAAGCTCGAGCTCACGAGGTGATGACGCAGCAGAACTTCGAATAGAAGAAGCTTGATGATGGAATTTTCCGTGTTGAATCCATTACTGGAGATTGTCGACGAAAGCCGAAGATATTCTCGTCAATCCAATCTTTTTGTTCATTTCTGTTGATACCAACCGAGGGAGAATGGCTTTGAAGAGTAGTGCCGCGAGCAGGACGACGGTGTTGAAGGTTGATGGTGAGCCTTTGGAAAATTAACGATTTGGAAGAGACTGTGTGGGAAAGAGGCCAAGGTGCAGAGCCCAAGGGTGTGCTAGAAGTGGCACAAAGGCAAAAGGATTCTATTGACCAGCGCTATTATCCAATGACCAAGTACACATCCGCCGTACCCATCAAGCCCAAAGTATTACTACCGAGACGAACAAACTAAAAACGGCCAATGAGCTCGTCCTGCACGCAAAAATGCCTTCCCACACAATTCATCCCAGTCCTCCTTCACCCTCTCACATGGAAGACATCTTCCTCACCTGCAAAGGCCGCATCCTCTCCAGCTCTTCGTCCCCTCTCCCCTGCCCAAAGGTCATCGCGCGCCCTCTTCCACCTTGGCCCACAAAGCGGCCCCCATATCTCGCAGGGTCCACGCCCCATGCACTGGAACCTCTGCCTCTAGCATGCATAGCGTACCCGAGTGCGGCTGCGGTCCTACCCTCAGCATCGGTGCTATCGTCGCTTCCCAACAGCGCATGGTCTCTCAGCGGGACGCCCCTCTGCGCCAGCATGGTCATGTAGCCCGCGTTGACTACTTCCTTCCCCGGCTCAACTGTCTCGGTGGTCATGTCGGTGGTATCGCTCGCGAGCGTCATGGCTTGCAGCCGCGCTAGATTGGCTGCCTGTGTTGGATTGATCGCAAGTAGAGCTCGTTGAGTTGCTTCGTTGCTCAAAGGAGGAGCAGGAACAGGGTTCCTGGTTGGTGATACCGTGGTAGTACGACCAGGTTCATTGATCTTCGTGGGAACATTTGGTTGGATAGGGTCGGCGTTAGGTGGCGTAAGGACGGGGGAGACGTCTATCGGCCTCGTCGTCGCTGGAAACGATGAGGAATCAATTGATGGGTATGGTGATGTCTGTACCCGCTGCGGATATGATGGTAGGGCGGTCAGATCACTGGGAGGACAACGAAGCGTCGCATTGCCAAGTGAGCTTGTTCTTTGAGTTCTTTGAGCTTTTTGAGCGCGCTTGCGTTGATAGAGGAATAAGTAGATTGCGACTGCTACTGCGGCGAGAAGCCACAGCACCAGGACGACCGTTGTGGCGATGTAGGTTGTGATGGAGACGGAGACGGTACGTGGCTGGAGAGGGCCCATTATTAGCCTGTTGTCGGGGGTGAAGACAGGAAAGAGGCCTGTCGAGAGACGGCTTCCTGCTGCATAATGTATGATGGGTGGAGTCAATGGCTGAGAATACTAACATCTTGTACGACATGAGGAAAGACGCCGAGGTCAGGTGGTGAACCTTGGTGAAGTCCGTCGGCCGAGAAGCCTGAAACTGGTCAATCGGCTTGATAGGGAACGATTGAAGCGGAAATTGTTGAGGGACAATGCCTCTTGCTTATATATCTGCCTTGGGGTTGTCACTGTCACAATGTGACTGATAAAAAATTATAGATCGCAACAGAAGCGCTCAATATGACCAGATCAAACATGCGCACAGAGGCCAATCAAGAGATTAAGAGCTCGAGCTTTCATTTCGCGCTTCTTGCTTAACGTTAGCACTACCCTTCCTGTCTTGCAAGGTCTTGTCACTCCTACTGGTGTCACTGTCGCCGGTTGAATGAATCTTCCTCCCCGCATTCTCCCCTCGACCTTGATAATCTTTCTTGGTCTTCGCCTCTGAAAGCTCCTTCATCTCCTTCTCCAGGGTCATCGATAATTTCTCAAGCACCCACTCCGCCTCCTCGGTGTCACCCATCAACGGGCTCCGATTACCCAACCAACTCCATTGGCGCGTCCTGCCTTGCTCATCATCTGTCTGGGCCTGCTGCATATCCGGCTTTGCGTCGGTGTCGTTGTCCACCTTGAGAGGTGCGGTGCGGTGGGAGGCACTGTGAGATTCATCCTCGCCCATGAGCTTCAGGAACCATGCCCACTCCTCGTAGCTGTACTTCCGCGGCGGAGACTCATTCAGATGCTTCATTACGTTGCGGAATTCTTTGACAAGAAGATAGTGATATTTATGCAAGTCCTCACGAAGCGTGTCACCTCTGGCCTCAGCTTCCTGGGCTTCTTTGAGTTCCTCGTCTTCGACCTGGGCAGCAAGAAAATCCGTGGCAGCAGCCCCTGGACCACCCGCGGCTCCTTTTTCAGTGTCGGGTTTTTGGGGAAGCATACCTGGTGGCTCTTTGAAATCTGGGGCATCTTCGAACAATCTGTGGTTTGTGCTTTTGTTTGCAAGCCGCTTCATTCGGTCTCTTACTGGGGCGTCTCCGGGTAGGACCGTGAACTCACCCAGGTATAGTGTGAGATCGCTAATCACCTTTACAACCGTATCACCCATGTTGCTGATGACAATTGTAAGGGTTGGAACTGCAAGCAGCGACCAAAATACAAAGAATGCCTTGCCCGAGTTACTGAATGGCTTGTAGTCGCCAAACCCGATGGTCAAAAGAGTCGTATATGAAAAATAAACAGACTGAAAGTAACTCCATTGCTGCTCATGTTCTGCCTTATAGAACACCACCGCTCCGATCAGCCACAGGAAAAGCCATGCACTTCCTGAAACTAACAGGGCTTGCCACTTTTGCCTGGTCGAGGCTTGTTGCTGTATCTTGCGCATGAGTTCGAACTCTGCTTTTCGTCTCTCTCGCTCAGACATGCCTACTTCCTCAGCATGTTGCTTGCTCTGTATTGGGTTGAGTTTGTCCGTCTCGCCCTTTTCGATCAGTGTTTTTAATAGTAGTTCTCGCTTCTTTTCCACCAGCCGACTTGCAAGCTTCTTCTTTCCCCGTTCTAACACAAGCGAGCGAATAGAGCCAATGACAAGACCCAGAATGACGATACCGCCAATGGCATAGGGAAATAATAATCCTCGGCCAAGATGTGTTGAAGGAGCATAGTCTCCAATACCCACTGTGAGCAAGGTATAATTGGTGAAGTACAATGCATCAAGAAACAACCAACCCTCGATCTTCGCATAAACACCGGCGCCTCCGACCATGTATATCATGAAACTTATCGTCTGCAACATGAGTGTCCGCTGGCTCGTGTTGAGCTTGAATTCCTTCGAATAATGGCCCCTCCAAGCTCCGACCACAGTGAAGACCATCAAGGAAGCAATGATGAAGTAGAGTGCCGCCGCGAATATAGCATAGTAGAAAGCCTGCGTCAGGGCTCGTCTCTGGCCGGGGACCTTGACGATATGGACGATACTTGCAAGATCGGCGATGAGCAAGATTGATGAGAGGTACCAACCGAGGATTGTGATAGGTTGAGCGACGGAGAATGACAAGCGCCGAGCCATGTTTAACAGCAAGGAGAAGTTGGCAATGATTGCAAGACCAAGCGAGACGCCATTGACCGCTAAAAGCCTGAACGCCGTGTTAGCAAGTAACAGTTCCTGCGTCGCAAGGCCCGCTTCTCTCCGGTTCGTTGAGGGAGGAGAGTCTCTAGGGAGGATACCATTTGGGATCCCTGACGTCGAGACCATGGGATTCGTTGGCTCCAAACCCCGGGGGGATCTCGACTCTCCAATGCTCAATGAGGGCGCAGATGTTGAAGGCTGTGGCCATGGGGCCAAACGTGCCCTAGAGCTACTCCTTAGCCATAAAGACAGCAACATCTATCATCCAATACATACAGCAAGCAAGGGGAATGCTGTCGAAGCAAACCACCAACGACTGCGACCGGGAAGTCAGCAAGAAATTCAAGATAGATGGAATTGTGGATTTGACCTTGGGTTCAGGAATGTCTGCTCTTCTTCTTGCTCAAAATCCTCCTCCTCTTTCCTCTCCCCCTCGATCCTTTTCTGCGTCTCATTGAGAGGTTCGTCGAGGCCCGCGTCATTCATCGTGTCCTGATATGTCGTTGGGTGAAGGACGGGTTTCTAGAGACTCAGAAAGTGTCCTTTTACGGTAAACATAGGTTTAGTCTATAGGGAGGTCCACATGATAGAAGCACAGGACAAGAGAGAAGCATATACATGCTTAAAGGGAAATGCAGAAGAATACGGTAAAGTAAAAAGTGTCCGTGACCTGTTTGACTACATTACTAGTTCCAATTAGAATTTCCCCGCCATGTGTTTTACTTTATATGGAAAAACGCGTCCCACGTGACACGCTACTTTAGCTCATTCCGCCGCCATGGTACCGGCGTACAGTACTTCGTACATTTCATATCCAATACCAAAGGAGTAACTTGAGAGAGAAGGACATTTAGATACTGATGCTGCCAGCTACGTACTCCTATACAAATTGCCTGATCTTCAGCTTTTCCAAAAATTCTCCTATCCTTCGTGTACGCACCCATGTGGCTTCACACCCTACACGTAGATTCTGGCGTCTTTCCACTCATGAGACCCACTATCTGGACTCCTCCCCAACCTAAGACTCGACCTTGCAAAGCGCAACACAAAAGTCCCCGAAGTCTCCCTTGGTTCCTTCTTCGATAGCAGACTCCAGCCGTCTGCCGTATCTCTGTTTATATGAGAGTTTGATTCTCTCCAAATGCTGAGGCTCCCAGTGAAATCGCACCAGTCGGCTGATCAGTAGCTCAATGCGGTCTTTGGACGTTTCCGCCAATGCTTGGTGCAAGAGAAGGGCGTCACGAACCGGTTTATTCAGAACGCCGTTGAGGATATGGGCGAGAGTTTCGCCCTAGTAAGAATCAGTCTATGGGTATCAGGAAATGCGGTAGGGCCGAACGTACGACCAGGTTGCGAGATTTCTGGATCATTTCTCTCGCAAAGTTCTTACGGTACTGGCTCTCAAAGACACGCAAGACCTCGGCAAGGTGCTTGTCGCTTCTGACGACGATAATGTTAATCATCGCTGTTTCTCCACCCTCCTTAGCGGTCAAGGCGCGGTAGAGGTCCTGCGCATCTCTCCGCACGAGTTCGATGGAAAGCTTCTCGCTCTCCGACATGCGCTTTTCTTCTAAAGCAAGCAAAACAGCATTCCGAAATTTGTCCTTCTTGAGCTCGGTCTGCATGCATTTTTCCAGGCTGTTGTTGTACCGCTGGTCACTGAACGCCTTTTCGTAGTCAGCAGTGCTCATCTGAGGCAAGAAACTAGAGGCGAGGAGCTTGAAGCATGTAATCGTTCTCGGGAGCAGAAAGGGGTCTATGTCCACCATAGTGTCTAGCGACTCAGAATCTGGTGCGCATTTACATAAGAACTCCGAAATGCACGTACATCTTTGATTTTCACAATCTCGCTGTTCGTGCGGCCCATAAGACTCTCAATCAGGAGTTCTCGCCGTGAGGTGTTGGATTGATACCAAAAATTCGCCCAGTGCGCCTCACTCTCCCATCTTCCGAGAGCTGTTGCGTAAGCAACTTTTCCAAGATTACCTGTAATTTTCATCTTGATGTGCTTGGCAATGTTAACGCCCTTGCCTTGTGCTTTCATGTGCTTTTTGTACTCAGTCCTTAACATCAGAATATGGTCGTCTGAGAGGTGAGGGAGGATCTTGATGATAGGTTTGGTCTCGGGCGTCGAGTGCTTCAAAGCTGCCGCAAGCGCAAGAGCATCAGGTTCAGGGTCGTAGAAAGAGACCGTCTTTATCCGAAGTGTCGACTTCTTGGAAAGAAGGCCTCCCAAGTCGTCAGAGTCTCCAGATGAAAGCTGTTCCAAGTCTGAGAGACCTTCGTTCATAGTTGATGGCAGCATCAATGGAGAAGGCATTGGCGAGATTGACTGCCAAGTTCCACGATAGGATTCGAGGAGCGGGCTGCCAGGTGGCAAGCCCCCTTGCGTATGACCGGAAGGCAGAGACAGCCCTCCTCCTCCCGAGATCGATAGACGGTGCAGCTTCGGCGGGGACGGCGGAGCATGCGAAGCACGTGGGGGTTTGAAGTCGACAAATTGAGGCTGAGCGCTCATTGTGTAGGAGGGCTTTCTACCTTTGGCTGCGTACGCACTTAGATCTGCGTATTGGTACTGGGCATACTCTGGTCCACGCGAGCTGATCGACCCAGAATGTGTTCTTTGACCTCCAGGTCGAGATATAACTTGAGGCTGGGCATACCTATAGTGTCATCAGCCACGAGATACACTGTTGGCTAAAGTACTCGAGGGTGCGTACTGCGGGTGAGGGGAATGACCCCCATTGAACCCTCCCGGCATCGACAGCTGACGATACTTCTCTCCACTCTCAATGCTGCTGGTGCTCGTATGGCGTTTAGGTTCTGCAGGTCTTTCATGATGTTCCGCCGATGCGTAGCTGCCATGTCGCTCTCGCACGTACTTTGATGTCGAGGTCTCAATGTGCTCGTCTTTGCGAGTCTGTTTGGAACTCTTGTGTTTGCTCCTTCTGTCATCTTCGCTCGAGCTTGAGCTAGAGTCACTCTTATCGTAATGTTGCTTTACAAATTTCTTCTTAGATTTGCTGTCGGAGTCGCTGTCACTATAGCGTTTCTTAGACGACTTTTTCTTGGCCTTATTATCCGAATCACTCTCATCATGTTTTCTCGAAGACTTTCTCTTGGATCTTGGATCCGAGTCACTGTCGTCGTAATGTTTCTTTGAAGACGTTCTCTTGGGTCTTGGATCCGAGTCATTCTCATCGCTATCATAGCGCTTTTTAGAGGACTTCTTCTTCGACCTTGGGTCTGAATCGCTCTCCGAGGACTCGTCATAATGTTTCTTGGGACGCTTTTTCCTCAACCGCGTGTCTGAATCACTCTCATCGCTGTAATACTTTTTCGAGGACTTTTTTGTCTGAATGATTACTGCTGGTGATGCGTTTCGCGATCTCGATCGTTCATCCTTGCGTCCTGGAGACTTGGAACGACCTCTAGAGCGGCCATCATCAACCCGGAGAGACATTGTTCACGAGGACGAACTATACCGCGATCAATGCTTCTCTCTCCCCACGAAGAGGGACTGTTGTGAAGCATCTTGCGCCTGAAGACTCGACGCCGGTCTCACCTCAGCCGCAGCGGGGCAATTTAGGCGCCAAGGATAAAGCCCTAAGCTTCACGGTGCGTTCTTGAATCCTAAGGTAGAGTACTTTACTTTAAAATGATGCACTGGCGACAATAATGATAATGCCCAATATTGTCATTCAAGTTAGCGGAGAACCGCTCGTTGTCCTTTATGCGTAGCATAGTATCGTTGTGTGCAAAACGAAAGATGGCGAATTGTGTGGACATTCTGTCGAGCCCAACACCACGGACGCAGATTGTCGGCGATTAATCCCAGAAGGTTTCGCCAGTCTCTAAATCTCTCGGAGACGGTTATTGGCAGCTCGCACTATTTTCGATCATCGAAGAAGTCCGGGCGATGCCACGGCCAGAGAACAGCAGCGCTTGAAATACGACTACCAGGTCCAACAGTGTTGCAGATGGATCGAATCAATCACCAATTCGCTGGAGGCTACAACGGTTCAATATCGAACATCCTATCTCAAGACGGAGCAGCATGACTGATCATCACGGTTGGGTCTTGAAAGGGGCAGGCGTAAAACCTTTAGCCTCCGTTCCTGCTTCAAAGAGCACCAATCTTTCAATGGACGCAGCCCACGTTCTCCTAGCCCATCCTCCCATCCAAGTTCTTTTCCCCCACACTTCGGACGAACATCATCATTGTGCATATAATCGTCATGCGCAATATAGTCCTTCCATTTTTCAGCCCCCTGCATTCGCTCCATATTCAGCTCATATCCGTCAAGGCTCACTCCTGACCTCGGTTGTTGCCTTATTGGTATGAGCATTTCCTATTTCATGGGGTGTACTTAGAGGTAGGCATCGGCTGAGCTCGTGATGGACATCAGCTGCTGGTATAAAGAGTGGCTGCTCCATCACATGCAAGCCACCATCAATCCCAAGTACCCCTTTACTTAAATACGTCTATTCAATCATGTCTCCTTCCATTTTCCTCAAAGGCTTCTCAATGGCTTTTCTACTGCAAGCCGTCTTGGCATACCCGTCCTCGATGCCAGTTTTCGAGCGTCAAATTACTGCAGTCCCAGACTATGTTACGAAATTTGGTATGGAACAGATCGCCTCCGCAAGATTCGACATTGATATTCATCTTTGGTAGCACCGGTCGTATGGCTCTACTCTGGCGAAAATTATTTTCCATCTGACATTGGAGCTCAACTTGTCCACACGAAGCCAGAGGTTAATACCACTGTCATCGAGGGCTATGAGAGTCCATTGACACTCAACAACCTCGACTCGCTAAATGGGTACGGTAACGGTGGCAAGGATGTTTACCTTACCTCTGTCGATGACATTACTACAAATCCTGTCTGGCTGAATGGCGTCAAGCCTGACAGCACTGGGAAAACAAGTGGAGCTACTAGCGTTGCAGTAATTGTCAACGATCATGGCGATGGTCTTGTCGACGCGTTCTACATGTACTTCTATGCCTTTAATTGGGGAGGTGTCCTGTTGGATATTCAAGAGGTTGACCTTCACGTTGGAGTATGTTCCACTTGAGAAACATCTATATTGTTGCTAACGTCAGCGTGAAGGATTGGGAGCACAACATGGTCCGCTTCCAGAACGGAACGCCCATACAAGTATGGTTCAGTCAACACGGATTTGGCGAAGCTTTCACCTACGACTGCTTAGAGAAACAAGGTGTACGGCCAGTCGGATATTCTGGTAACGGCTCCCATGCGACCTACGCGATCAAGGGGACACACGATCACACCATCCCGAATGTGAATCTTCCGGATGTTGGCGTGCTCACAGATTATACTGATCAAGGAACGCTTTGGGACCCCTTAGCAAGCGCTTACTTCTACAGCTACGACGCAAGCGCGAAAACATACACAGCGTATGATTCTTCGTACCCTACAGCCTGGCTGCAGTACCTGGGCAAATGGGGCGATGCACAGTATCCCAACTCAGATCCCAGACAACGCGAGATCTTGGGCATCTCTGCAACAGCAAAGTTCAGTGGTGGTCCGACAGGTCCAGAAGACAAACAGCTCAATCGAACCGGAGTGTGTCCCGTGGCCAAGGGTTACGTGTGTGACGTGCGTACGGAGCTCGGTGCATAAGCTGGGCCTTCGGGCTTGATGTATTTCTAATCGAAAAGTGAGATGAGATTGATCGTAATTCTGGGAACTAATACTGCCCAATCGCGGGAAAATGTGATATTGATTTAAAAGGCCATGCTAGCAACGAAGGTGATATGTAAGGTAGTTTGAAAGCTCAAACCCCCATCTATCGTTCTTTATCTTGACTTGATGCTTACATCGCCTATATCTGTTGTTGAATAGTGTGAGTAAAAAGAATGTTCGGGCAGTGGAAAAGTGTTACAGATTAAACGTTGGGACTATGATACGCTTATTTCTGAGCCTCGTAAGATACAGTAAGATACCTAATCTTGGTAATATTCCCTACGCTTGGATGAACCCCTGATCTTTGAGCCTTGATGGCCATCTTATGAATGTACTCGAGTACAGTGTAAAATAGGCATCAACATCTCTGGTATCGCCTCAATCTTTTGGTCAAATCCCCTCGCGTCGCTGGCCTTCCTAAATCTTAACTCAACCCAACAACCAGTATTGACTGACACTCTTGAGGTTGAGGATGTAGGACATTCGACAAGGTCCATTGCGATTCCAAGAAAAATACAAGACCAAGGAAGGTAGTACTACCAACTGCAAGCAGTGCGCTTCTTACCCTACCCTGCGCACTGTCATCGACCTTTCCCTCCACATTGTTGTCTGCCAAGACAATATCCTGTCGCTCCTTACCTTACCTGTGCAACATCCCCCCGACAACACTGCCAGCGATTTCGTTAACCCGAATAAAATCACAACAAGATGCTACGCTCAATCACCCCTCAGCAACGACGCGCCGTGAGCGGATCACTCTCTCCACAACAAGACTCATACCAGGGTGGTAGCGAGTCAGATCACGTAGGCAATGGTTCTCTGCGGCGCAAAGGCTCCTTCAGCTTCTTGAGACGAAGCAAGTCTCGGGAAAGGTCAACCTCAGGGTCAAATACACCTGCCCGAAAACTTAGTAAGAAAGACCGATCCAAGACGCGACAGCAAGACATGATGCAGGAGCAGATGCCCTCCCCTCCACCTAGAATACCGATCATCCCTCATCCACCAGACCTGCAAGGATTTAGCGGTGAAGACTCAAGACCAGATATCATGTCGAATCGAGCAGGAGGTTCATTCAGATATAGGCTGGCTCAAAAGACATCACAGGAGACGCTCGGCTCAGACGTGTACCGTGGAATGCCAGTCCCGCCAGTTCCACCAATCCCACCAATTCCCGGAACAGCTGCCACGTTCAAATCTTACACAGATGCATTCCCTAGAACCGAGAGCCTGGTACACCGAGGACGTTACAGCTACGCAAGCAGTGCCATAAGTACAATCAATAGCCCAAGAAAGATTAGGCGGAGGAAAGATCCTACTCCTTTCAAGTAAGCTGCCCTGCTTGGAGCAACCGTCCTCCTACTGGCCCAGCTAATACATCACAGCATACTAGTAGTCGGCACCAAAAGCTCTGGCAAGACCTCCTTCCTCAACTTCCTCCGTGCCTCCCTTTCTCTACCACTCTCGAAGCTGCGGCGATCGTCTCGGGATGACGATTACTATATGGTATCATCCGCCTCTGCTGGAGCTTTCCCAAACTTTACTTCCCAATATGTCGAGACAGAGATCGAAGGTGAGCGGATAGGAGTCACGCTCTGGGATTCCGAAGGACTCGAGGCGAACCGAGTGGATCTTCAGCTTCAGAATATGAGCACATTTATCGAGAGCAAGTTTGAAGACACGTTCAACGAAGAGAGTAAAGTGGCCCGTGCTCCAGGATTTCGAGATACTCACATCCACTGTGTATTTCTTGTCCTTGATCCTAATCGTCTGGACGCCAATATTGCTGCCGGCGAGAGAGTCAATGAGATCAATGGTATCAAGGCTAAGGCCAACACTTTCGTCCAGGGTCCAGCTTCGCTGGATGAAAATCTCGACTTGGATTTGTTTAGATCCCTCAAGGGTAAGACAACGGTTGTTCCAGTAATTGCCAAAGCCGATACAATTACATCGGCACACATGGCACAACTCAAACGTGCTGTCTGGGACTCCCTCAAATCAAATGGCCTCGAAACTCTTGAAGCCATCACTCAGAATGACGATGATGACGAATCCGATACCTCATCCGGAAGTCCAAAGAACAACTACCTCGATGAGCGAGATGAAAAGGTCAAAAAGCCTGAAGGTGACAAATTTTCCACGACTTCTGTGCTCTCCTCCGCCTCGGACTCCAGCTCTACCTTCTCAGCGTCTGACTTCGACCTCGCCAAGCCCGGAAAACCCTCGAAATTTTCTCCAGTACGCACTCCAACTGCTACTACGCCTCCACCGGCAGAGCCTCCCGCGCTCCCACTCTCAATCATCTCCCCTGACCCTTACGAGCCTGGTGTCGTTGGGCGCAAGTTCCCCTGGGGTTTAGCGGATCCCATGAATGCCGAGCATTGCGATTTCGTGAAGCTGAAACATAACGTTTTCGCGGAATGGAGGGACGAGCTGAGGCAGGCGAGCCGCGAACTTTGGTATGAGAGCTGGAGGACGAGTAGGCTGAACAAGAAGGCGAGACGCGAAGGAGGAGTGCTGGGAGATATGAGGAGTCAGGTCTGGGCCAGTTGAAGAACCGTAACGAAAGATGAAGCCTCAGGTGGAGTTTCCGTGTGCGGTCATTACATCTTATGATCATACCCCATAGATCGAAGCTTTCCCATTCCAAAATGAGCGTTGGCGCATCTAAAGGCATTGATGATTTTGTATGATATAGGGCGGAGCCGTCCAGGGTGCGCTGCGCGTATGTCTAGGCTTACAGGCTGGTCTACAGGTAGATGCTAGGAAGTCTCTATATCGATAGGGCGTATAGCAACCATGTCACGAGTGGGCTCTTCGTCTTGTCATGTCTTTATTTGAGGATGGGAGCCCTTGGCCTATGGACAGAAGCTATTACATTAACCATATGTGTCGGAATAGGAATCCATAGGTTTGCAGCTGCAATTGAGCATAGTAAATAGGACTCAGCATAGCAAATAGGACTCCTAAATAATCTATTACCCAGAATCTCGCCGATCTGCTAAGCAACTGTCAGAGCAATGCAAGCTCAGTTTACAGGTAACAGATATCAGCCTGTGCGAATACCATGATTCGAGGGAGGATTCAGTAGGTTTCGGGAAAGAGCGTTGGAGCATTGGTGGGGAGATGGAAAATTGGGCTTCAGTTTTTTGCATCTTGCGAGTGATGTTGTTCAGGCAGAGCAAGGGGTACAAATACTCTATACTTCTACGATATGATCAGGTAAATAATACAAATAATATATGCACGCTGCGGTTCGCTGCCTTGGGATATTCTACGTACAGTATAACGGAAAGCCCTAAAGACGAAACCCCCATCACAAACATGGTGCATATTTCACCCAGCTTTCGTGTCCAGAATTTTGAAAGATGTTGAATGGTTTTTTTCTATGTGGATGAGTCTTCAGGTACGAAAAAGCAACATATTATAACTCACTCCCAAATGCACATCTTGCATCCCTTGGGCAAACGCCATCACACTTTCCAACGTGTTGCATGGTGCTAAATTGGCCCCAACCTTCCCAGTTCGTTCCCACTGCTGTTAGACCGCAGCACTTATGTTTTGCCGGTCAGATCCCGTTTCCCAGGGCCAGCACTGGAGCGGAGTTCCTCGGCGGAATCTCGAAAAGTCAAGATAGAGGAAGCATGGAAAGTATGTATCTATATGTATTGCCGCTCGAGTGACGCTCTTTACCCTCAGCCTCCATTGCTGCCGCCTGGCGCGTTTATCAAGGGCTTTCAACTCCTACGCTTCAGTAGTAGCAGTAGTGGCGTGCCAACCCTCATTCTACACCTTTCGAACAGCGATATTGGGTTTCTGGGAGCCGGAATTGCAGGGTTTTGCAGGCATATTGCATGTTTGGGTTTTTAAAGATCATTCATGTTGCAGGATCCGCTCAATGTTTATTTGGTAGCGAACGATTTCTCCACCAAAAACTTCCCTTAACAATGTCTCCCACCCTCTCTTTACCTGCGGATTGTTTGGTTCAGCTTCCTTCTCCTTCACTGCCAGATTTCTCCGCTGCACGAAACCGCTTGTGCTGTCCTACTCTGCTCCTGAAAGCCAATCATGAAGCTCTCATACATACAGACCTTTCTTCTCTGCTTCCTTCCTACCCTAACCTCAGCTCACCAATCACCACCCTCCACAGACCACGGCTCATGCGGTACCTGTATTCAAGACAACGAAGTCCATGGTATCGCACAGCGCTGGCTCGATGCCTTTGCAACCGGCGGCCTTCATACGCTCGATTCAGCGGTTACTGAAAATGTGCGCCAAGTCTCCTTTCCTCGTATCGCATAACTGGCTGACAATGCCACTTGAAAGATCATGATCTACGACGAAGGCGCCAACAATGGCACCACCTCCGCCTATGTTCACAACCGCACCGAGCTATACACCACCATCAGCGCAGGGCCATATGGAGGCAGCGGTGTGACCAACGTCACATACGACGTCGTCTTCACCTTCCACACATGCGATCGTATTGCCTTGAGGTGGCAGCAGAACGAGTATACAACCGCCGATATCGGATATGGGAGGTAAGATCTCCATTCAACAATGCTCTTTTCAGAAGATATGCGTATGTGTAGGGCGAGGCGCTGACTGTTTCGTATAGTGATGTCCCGGCGGGGAGGAATATCAAGTTCAAGGGTACCGACTTGTTGACGGTCGACCTGGCGAGCAAGAAAGTAACCAATGTGACGACGTCGGCGGATCTGCTGAACGATTTTCGGGCATTGGGGTATAATTTGGGTGTCTTGAATCCAAGCTGACCGCTTTATTCAGCTGTTCCATATCTCACTCCTTGGGTCTCGTCATAGCCTTTGAGATAGGAAATCTCGTGTTTAGAGCGGAAGATGATATGAGCCAAGGTCAGAGCCTATCAACGCAGAACAAATTTCTTTGTCAGCGTGTGTCCGTATCTTGTCTCGAGGAGTGTCAGATGATCGTGATCTTTTTGCTTCAACACCACAGCCTCCAATTATTCCCATTGCCCACCCCTTATCACAGGTCTCGCAGGATCCCAGGGCCCAATAACCACGTTCTTATATCTCTGCAACCCGATCAACCACCAACTGCATCCTCCCATGCCGACCACACTGCCGACGCACCATATCACCGCTCCCGCAATGGCCCTCTTCCATCCCCCCTGCCACAGAGGCTTAGCACTCAACACGGTCCCCAAACCCGCTCCCGCGCCTATCACCAACGCGAATGTCAAGAAGAGGTGCCCACGCCAGCTTATATGCCTCAAGTACCTCCTGAACACTGGAAAGAGCCCGAATACCTCGATACTAAAAAGGGTTAAGCTGAAAACATGCGTCGTACTCGGGAGCCTGCTCGCCAGCACCGTGCTGGCCATCAGCGCCGCATTTGTGCTTAGAGAGGCCGGAAATTTGACCCCCACACCCCCACTGTAGTCGAAGAAGAATATGTTGATGCACATGAGCCAGCAGGTCATTGCCCAGATGGAATCGCTCGTGGTGGATTCTGTCAAAGATTTCAGGATGGGTGAAAGGCCGAGGAGTGCGATGTAGATCAAGAAAGCGGACTTGACCGTTGCGAGGCGGGAGTGGGTGGGGGTTCTTTGGCTTGGCGTGGTGGAAGGGGCGTGCAAGTGGGGATTCGAAGGGTGATGCGAGAGCGCCGGAGAGGGGCCCGATGAGACTGAGGTCTGCGAGTGCGAGTGCGAATGACCCTTTCGGGAGAAATTGCTGGTCGAAAGAGTCAGTCCGAGGCCAATTGTAGAGGAGTTGGCGCTGTAGTTTGAAGGCGTGGGAGCTGTCGTGCTGATGGGAGAGCTGGCGCCGCTGAGCGCCGTGATGTTGATGGCGTCGCTATTGTTGTGGGGCTCAGCAATGGCTGCAGAGGCTGCTTCCTGGCCAACCCAGAAGTCCCAAAGTACCCAGCCAAGGACGGTGCCTGCGCTGCCCCAACTGACAACTGTGACCGGGGAAACGCATTGCTGGTATATGCCAACAAAGGAACAGACGAATATGGCGACGGAGGAGATATGCTGGACGATGACAGTCGAGTCTGCGACCAGAGGCCAGAAATCGTAGGGACGTAGTCGAGGGTTGCGCTGGAGGTGGGAGAGGAAGGTGGGAGGGTCGGTGTAGTTGTCAGGATCTATAGTCACCGTCAGAATCTTAACGGCCGGGGAATTTCCAGGCTTGATGACTGCTCACAATCCTTTTGTTTGACCCATAGTAGCTTCTTCCACACACCCTTCCCTCTTCGACTTCCGCTGCGCCCTCTATCTTTGCCGCGTCTACGTCGCGTAGAGCCTACTGGTCTGATGGCCGGATCATCGGTAACGCTAGAAACGCTGTCCAGGGCGCCATATCGATCGACGGGCAGCTGTCTTCTTGGCAGTGAGTGCGCGTAGAAGGCATCTTCGGGGGCTAGGCGATTGGGATCTGAGAAAGGTCGATGAGGAATGGGCGGCTTCGTACTGGTGGCATATTGGAGATTTGGCGATGCAGCAGATGAGTGGATAGGTGTCATTGATTGTAAGAAGGTTGTTGAAGCTCCATTATGCTTGTCGCTGGTAGATGGAGAGGGACGCCGTAAATGCTACCCATATTTAGCGGCCTTGGCAGCTCGTCTGGTATTTTACCTACATGGTCACGTGATGGTGTACAGTAACCTTTACAGTCTTAAAGGTGACAGCCTGTACACACTTCAAGGTTAGTAATCAATATCAAGTTTGAATATAGCTGTAGCTTCTTTGACTGCCATACGATATCATATCACCCGTTTGATAGTCAAAAAGACTTGTATTTGATAGGGAAGTCGATTAGTCCAGAACGCCCAATGAATGTTCTACGCGTACCCGAATTGCTTGATCAAGCCCACCACCTTCTTCTAAAAGGCATCTGCTCAGCCAATAGAGCGATTGCGTTGACCATCACGCCTATCGCTCAACCTCCTTCATGCTGCTAGACCACCGTCGCCCTACTCCACTGCCACTTTGAATTCTCAGGTACTGTATTGGAGGCTAGAAGCAAATTATTAAAGCGTGTCATGCTTTTCTGGTCACGCCCAATGCATATAGGAGCATTAACATGCACACAGTTCCGCACTTCCCTGTCCCCCGAAACCAAGGTCCAGTGGCTGGTCATCTTACGGTATCCATACACTGAGATCGGTGTATAAGCGCGAAGATGCGTGGCACTGCCTGGTCAGGCTGCCATTCTCGATAATCCTTCAGCGCCTGTGAGCAGGTCTGTTCAAGAACATTGTCATCAACCCTGTCGCGGCATCGCCGGGCAACTTGCATGGTTACCGCCCAAGGGTTTGCTTCCTGATCCCGTAGTGGAACGAGACTGTTCACCTCGTCATCCTTGGTCTTCTTATTAAATGCACGTTGTTGGACTGATCAGGTCTCAGCCCGTTTTCAATGTCTGAATCTGGTCGAAGGACTTGATCTTCCGGCCTGCCACAACATATTGAGCTTTGCTCTCAGCATTGAGGACAGCTAGGAATAGAGTGTCATCCAAGTCGAGACTTGGTGTGGAAGTTTTCGCTTCCGCACCGCTGGGGTTTGGATTCGATGATTTTCGACCTTCTTTTTGGTTGGTAGGCCGATTGCTTCGGCAAGCTCACATTCCAACTCCATCCCTGTCAAGATCGAGAAGCCAATGAAGACGCAAGCATTGCTCAAGTAATAGATATATTTGCGAGAAAAGTAGGACTGCCTCGATGTTTTCGTATGACTACCTCGTGGCGGAGAGGTGGCGACTGCCAAGAAGGGGAGCGAATATCAATTATAGAAATCACACTTTTAAGTAGAAGTCCGAGCTATAAAAACACTTTTGTCTAGATAGGGGGAAAATCGTCGTACAACGCGGCAGAATATGGGGGCATAATGAATATAAAAATTCGACAAATTACGAACGTTCTTGAAAATATTAAAGGTTGGGGTAGATAACAGTAATTGATACGTTGATTATGAGATTTTAATGGAAAGAAGACTGTTAAACCTCCTTCGTAAGAGGCTTTATGGAGAAGGGAACCAAGTCCAAGAAATATACATGTCTTTATTGATCGAGAGATTTATGGACGAAATAACCATCACTGAATGAGACTGTTGCAGAATCATGATGAGGTAGAATACTTTTGCACGACCATCACGCCCATGAAAAAAAACTGCTTGCGAGACTGGCAGTAAAGTCATAATTACACTAGCGCCGTATCAAAATCAGACTCTTGAGCTGAGAATACGGGGTATCAGAGCGTATACGATGAGGAATGGGGGGAACTTTGTGGATCAGACATTGAAGAGTCAGAAATGAGGGCTGGAACGGAGTACAAGAGATGGAGTGAGACGAAGAGGTGGCGCCATATGCAGAGCCGTGTGATCTCCACAAAAGGTGCGTCTTCCAGAGCTGGGCAACGCTGGAGCAAAGGATGGAGAACCACATCATTCGAGGAGGAGATAAACTTGCAGTCCGCGAAGACTGAAAGAAGTTGAAGTGGATTCCTTGGCCGGGAATTTTCTTTCTTTGCGGTGAGGTAAGTTGATGCGAATAATTGGGAGAAGGAAGGGGTTTTCTGCAACGCCTGGAGCACAAGCCTGCACGCGAGTGAAAGTGAATAGGTTAGATGGATACCCTAAAGAGTTCTTGATGTACCGTTGGAGAGCTCACGCGGATTTCTTCGGCTTTGAGCTAAACAATACTTGACGTCGGCGATCCTTCGGGTAGAAATCCTTGCGATCAGCTTGCAGTTCCAGCCCCGCCAGACCCTATATCTTCTTTCAGGACAAGCGCTTGGGCCCCAGCCTTTGATAGGGCAGCCTGCACGTCTTCGAGATGCTTGCGAGGATGAAACTCCAAAGCGAAAACGTTCTCAAAATCAAGTGACCGGCTAGGACCAAGGTGAGGCTCCAATGCGGCCCGGAAATCTTCCCTCATTGAACGGTAGATTACCAAAAGTTCTTCTTCCTCGTCTGCATCTATACAGAGGAGCTCCAGGGTCACGTCCACTGTCTCGAAGCCAACTAAAGACTGACAGGCTCGGAAGAAGGGCGCATGACTATCGCACCAGACTAAGCAATAGTAGCAGGGGAATGAAATGCGGCATGTGTTGCGCTTGATGTCAGTGGCGTTGAAATTCTTGAACCAGGTTTCGATTGCTGTGAAGTCCAGAGTGTCACACACGCATGTTCCCACCTCCAAGTGTTGTATACGACTCAACATTTGTGGAGAGGGCAGGGGGGTCATGCGATAGAACCGTTCAGATCTCTGTCCCACATAAACGCAGAACAAGCTTCCTTCGTACATGATTTCCGTCGCTTCCTGACAAATCGCTTTTGATGTTAAGAGGAGAGCAATGTCGGCCCAGAAGAGTGGCCTCTTCCTCATCCAGAGGTGGCCAGACCCAAATATTCCCATCCAATGAAAGTGTCTCCCCCTGAACCAAAACAACGGTCTGTAATCGTTATGCACAGCTTTGCCCCTTTTCCACCGGCTTGGCCAGTGAATCAAGTATCTGTTACATAAGACCTCACGATATATTTGATCGCGTATCTCACGGGGGAGCGTGAACCAGCGGTTTGGTGTCTCTGAATGCTCCGGCATCTTCCGACCTTTCTTAACATGTTTCATAACGAAGCCGTACATGGTTTGCGTTTCTGGGTGTATATAAGAAGGATAGTTAAAGATTGAGTTGGGGAATGTACTCGGTCGCTTATTGACCTGCTGATATCTCTATGAGGAGCAGCTGTTGGGACACTGTCAGTCATTGGTTCCGGCTCGGTCAATACCAGGCAGACAAACGTGTGAGCTTGCTTGGCGCAATGATTCGAACCTCTGCATTCGACAGTTGATGAGTGAAGTGCAAAAATGCGGTGGTGTCTTGGTTGCTTATACCAAAAACAACATAGTGTGGTCTGCGTGAGCTTGTACCCCGCTCGAAGGTAGGGCAAGGTAGTGTTAAAGGACTGGGCGATGTTGAACGGAAGATGCGAAAATCTCAGCGCCTTGTGACTATTTCCGTGAAGGCGGTTAGGCCTCGACTTTCTGCTTCTACTGATCTATCTCTCTTTGCCCTTAAGTCGTATGGCGAGTACTTCATATAGTCAATGTTTGAATTATATTGTTAAGGAGAAGCAACCAAATTCTGGATGCATTTGTGAGGGAGGGTCAATGATATAAAAGAAAGATGCAGATTAGCAAAGCCATAAGAGTAAGTAGGTAGTTCTAATTCGATTGTGCTCCAGCGTCAATTGTTATTTTATGGATTGGGAATTTGTTGTTGCTGATCCGTTTAATAGGCCCCCGCTTAAAGTAGGTACGCTACAGCCACTCGTTCACCTAACCCAATTAAGATTAGATCAACCGAGTGGGCGGTTGAAGGGGGGTGAACCCTACGACAACCACATGAATAGAGCAAAGTACTTCTGAGGTAAAAGTGTTAAGATACATCATTCGACATCGGGATCAAGCGAGCGTTAATTCTTTCGAAGCTGCTCTTATCTAGTGTATTCTTTAAGCAGACAATAGCAGGGAGATGTACTTGAATTAAATAAGAGTACGGAGGTAAAGAGCAACGAGATATTAGAAGTATGGATTAAAAGATCCCCCTTCTTCTCCTCGCCCCAGGTACTTGGTACTTGGTACTTTGCGCTAGATCCAAGTGCCCGAGCCGTTCCACACGTGGCTAAGGTAGAAGTAAACATTAAAATAATATCGAAAAAAATAAAAAGGCATTCATCCGCTATTATTGTTCAATCAAGACAATGATAATATTTTAATTACATGGCGAGCGTGACAGGGAAAACAATCAAACCAATATTCAATCAATAAATCCAGCATTCAACACGTAGCTACCTACCTTACAATCTTGCCAACGCACTTGCTTTGCCTGCGTGGCACCCTTTAACTTTCCCCCCTTTGTTCATTACGTGTACGAGTACCAGACAAACATCATTCCTGATGAGCCATCTCTAGTATTAATAGACCCAAACTCTCCAATATCAAGACTGCACTTCCACCTTCCATTTCTAGTGACATCTCTTCTTCTGCTCATTCCGCTAATCCAAATGACCTCCTCGGTGAAGTGGGTCCCGCCAATTTGAGTGCTGACTGCTCGCTCTTTGGCGCTTCCAAACCGCTGAACAAATTTTTTTAACTCAATCCTTTCGAGGCCAGACTCGATGCAACCTGCTGCTCTTTCGCTCGGAGAAAGGGGGCGACGATCTGCACAAGCTACTGGAAAGAGTCCTATCCCCCGTCTCTGAAGACCCTGGTCCGGTATCTGCTACGATGCAGGGTAACGCCTCTGAATCTACAATCACAGAAGGCTCCTTGTCGGTGTACTGGTTTGGTATACTCGTGAGAGGGAGCACGGTCATGACCGTGTAATTTCTGCGTGATGTCTGTTAAATGTCTCCTGGTTTCGTCCAAACCGAACAAATGGTTGCAACCCTCAAGTCAGGTCGATGCAAGACTCCGCTTACAGCGGGCTGCTTCAAATAAGTGTACCCGCCGTTCACCCTCTTTTCTGGGCGTAGGTCTCATCACCTTGAAGTATCTCTCTCATCGCTAAGGAAACAACTCAACTTGGCAATCATTGCCATGCCCTCCAAATCCTCCATATGCAATCGGCTATGTCTCTGCAGATCAATGGGACATCTATCGATCAGACCCGTATCTATCGAATGCTCCGACTCGGACATGCCCGGCCTCACTGACAGCATCTGACGGCTCGCCGAGCTGCTCCTTCGGTATGGACCTGTCAAAGTCCCACGACACCTTCCGACATAGGGGCAAGTTCCGATGATGGCATGCCCCGGGGAGCCGCCCTGCCCCGTATACACAAGATAAATTGCCCCCAACCCACAAGCTTCTTTGGTCTCGCGCGAAGGCAAGCTTTCTTAGTCTTGAGGTTTGCAAGTCAATGCAGCAAAAGCCAGCCATGATGGACGCCCCACACCCTGAGGCCACGGTACGCCGCTGCTTATACAGAGACCTTGACCAACTCCTCCTTATATATAATTATCATATCTCCCATACGACCGCATCTCTGGAGCTGGATACCATCTCCATTTCGTCCATGCAACAGCTTTACAATTCCGTGTTAGACGAGGAGCTGCCCTTCCTTGTCGTAACCGTCAGCAATACTCACGAACCCACCGATAATAAGGAGGACGTCTTGGGCTTCGCATACGCAAGATATTTCCGCGGGCTGCCTAGTACCGTCGAGATTCTAATTTACCTTGACCCAGATGCGACGGGCCAAGGAGTTGGGAAGAACTTACTAGCGGTCCTGATGGGTATGCTGAAAGCATCTGTTCGTCCGGGTACAGATCGACAGCATGGTATCAGAGAAGTGTTGGCGGTCGTGTCTGTGGATGAAGGCCGGGGTGCCAGTAAGCATTCCACTTCATGACTACTTTGGCAACACTGGAACTAATAATCATCAGGTGGCTTCTTTCTAAAACAGGGTTTTGAGGACCGAGGGTTGCTGAAAGGAGTTGGCTGGAAGATGGGACGGTGGATCGACACGAGATATCTGCAAAGTTCACTGAACGAGGCGCCAAAGGCCAGAGAACAGCCGGTGCAGACAGACAGAAGGCCAGAAAGGCACTGGTGGAGCTTTCTGTTTCGTCGCCGGCGGCGGCGACGGCTTGTAAGGTAAACATCAAAGGTTTAAGGCGACGATCGATTGGGTATTGCAACCTTGTGTGGACGAAGAGCAAGGTTCAAGGCTTGCAGGAATCTGTTGTACAGGGCGAATATTCCAGACTGCAGTGCAGTGGAAGGTTTTGATGTAAATAATGTCCACAAAGATAAGGTCTAATCATGTGTCCATCTGTACAGAATTCCGACACAATATTCAATGGCAGACTTTTAGTTGACACCTCACTCATCTTTAGTCGGTGTAGATGCCTGAGCAGGCTTGCTGCTCCGGTCTCCGCTTGCGATGGAGAGGCCGTGCAATATGTCACGGGCGAATTCGTAGATCATATAACTGGGCAACACGAGCCAAAACCCGCTGCCGATAGTGTCAGGTTTGCTCCTCCGACACAAGTACACAGGCAGACTGAAGTACTCACTTTGGAACCATCCATAGAAAGAACAACGAGAGCGCATCATTGTGTCCGATATTTTCGAAACCCGAGAAGAATTCATTGCTCCCTTCAAATCTCATCAGCCACTCCCCAGCAACCCACCCACCCAACCAACCAGAACGAACCAAAAAGAGGAAGAAAAGAAGAAGAAAGAAAAACTCACAATAAAGCACCGTCTTACTAACCGTCATCACACTCAGCGCGAACCCCACCAAACAAGCCACCCCACCCCACCCACCCCCCACCACCCTCCTCTCCCCCTCCCCAAACCTCCACACAACCCACAGATACCCCACATACCCCACACTCTCCACAAGATTCAACCCCGCCTGCGCGGCCGTAAACCCATTGTGCTCCCGATACGCCTTCTCGCCGTATATATAATCCACCTGCCCGTACAGCGCGTAGGGCGTGAAGAGGGGCGCGTGCAGGAAGCCGTCCGGGGGCATCGAGTGCGGGCGTAGGAGCACGTAGGCGGTGTCCCAGAGGACGAGGGGGAGGGAGACGAGGAGCCAGAGGAGGGTTGTCGGGGTCGGGGCGTGAGTCCAGGTGCGGGAGGTGCGGGTGGTGGTGGTGGTGCGGGGGGCGGGTTTGGTGGGGCTGAGGTCGGGGGGTGGGAAGGAGGAGGGGTGGTTGCGGGTTGAGACCATGGTGACTGGGTTGGTGGGTGGAGCAGGGGTGATTGGGATGGTTGCTGCGCGCGCGGGATGATGGATGGGATGAAAGTTGTTCGGCTTTCAGGAGGGTAGGCTAGGCTAGTCCCGATTGGGCGATGTGCGCTGATTTTTGCCGTGGAATCTTGTGCCTGTTGATACACACGACGTACACATAGCACATTCCAATTTAAATAACAATGTATCGCCTGCATCACATAGAGTACGATCTTTGGTGCAGTACCTATTCATGCTGATACTGGGACAAGGGAATGCTGCCCAAAGTTGGCCGACAATTGGCTTGAGAGACCATTGCAACAGGCGAATACCTCTACAAACTCGAGAGGCGTCAGATCTGGCAACTACGTTTTATTCAAACCCGCTTATCTGTCTCTCCGGGCTCGGAATCCGTTTCCTAGGCCATAAGATATGATTTCTAGCTCTCTGATTCATGGTATTCCTGGCTCATAGAAGTAGAACAGAGTGCAGACCAAACCAAAATATAAAATATACATCTAGCAAAAGGACCGTCCAGCATCTGGATGTCAGACCCATGATCGCCGTATCTCTAGATAAGGGAGGTAAGGACTTGTTAGCGCGCCTCTGAGAACATTTTCCTCGCAAATTCAATGCAAGTTTGAATATTACTATTCTTTTCAGGCCAGAAAGAAGCTCACCACTAGTACATCCAACCGCCGACTGCAGCTTCAATTGTCCAATAAGTAACCATTTGGTCTCTACCGCGATTCGTTGCCATGGTCCTATAATCTTATGCTTCGATGCTTACCTCGCTAGCCTCATCCTCATCCCTCGAAGATCTCTCAATCATGACGCCCTGTCCATCGCATTCCAGCAAGAAGTGCCACCACGGTCCAAAGTGGAAAGTGCAGTGACGATGCATTTGAAGGGATGCAAATCATCCGACACTGTCCTTGTGATAAATTGCGGCTAACTTTAGCGATGGTGTGCACAAATGATAGGCAGATTGAACGAGTAGGAAATGGCTCAAGTGCAGCAAACATATGGAGAACATCTAATAGGGGTTGAGAGAATGCGAATCTAAGCTTGAAGAAGCAGATGGCGGATTGGATAATGTGACGCGCTCCAGCTCATGCATAACCAATCTTACGAAGACCTCTGATCTGATCATTTGTGGAGAATGACGGTGGCTTTCAAAAGCTTGTAAATAGATTTCTATATTCGAATCCGGGATAAGCAAGACAAGCGGTCGTCGCTAGCTCTTCAACGTCTTAAATTACGGAGTTTTTATATATAGACATGCAGTCCTAGTCAGGAGCTAGGTAGAGATGACAAGCCAATGTTTCTGCGAGTACTCCTAGACTGTGCATGTGCCTGGCAGGCCTGCAGGTCTTATCCTCGGAATAACAAGCTCACCGAACGAACAGGAAGCCATGTTTAATTCGGATCCGCTATCAAACTCACAGGCACATACTTCGTAGATTGCGAGCGTCAAAGCCTTGGATAAAAGCGCAAATTCTGCCACACTTTGGGACGCCACTTTTGCCAAAGCGGTGGCAAGTCGGATACGACCATGGCTTCCTGCTGGATCTCCGAAGCTATGGTATTAGTGCTACTGGTAAGACTTGCCTTGTTCTCGCGAGCGATCTCAATATTACTCTGGGTTCGGTGATTCCAATCTAATGGGGGGGGTGGCATGAGGGTCGTGTGTGTACTTGTGCAAGTGGTGGTGGTGACCTTGTCCTCCTTGCAAGAGCGAGCGGGGTAAAAGTCGAGAGGTGGAATATGCAAAGTATCACATGGAGCATTGAGCATGATGGACGTCATGATAAGCTGACTGCATGCACATTTCTTCTCATCCGATTGCACCTCAGTTTCTGTTTTTGGAAGAGCCGCATGAGCATGCCAGATGCGGGGTGCATAATTGGGTGTTCATTAGTGTACGCGTCAAGCCTGAATTGGAGTAGCGTCAATCCAATCCACCAATCGGGTATATGTTTCGTCAGCCGTTTTTTTCCAAAGGTTCGACCGTCATTACCCGTGCTAGATCCCATTTAAATGATCCCATAGTCTAAACTCTAAAACTCATGCCTCTAATTTTGTAAAAGTAGCCAAGAGCAATTCTGCATACAAGTACCGTCTCAAAATAAATAGGGGTGTCAGGAGGCTCGTTGTTGGATTGAAGTTTCAAAACCCCGCTCATGTGGCCGGTGGCCAAGGCGTCAGCAAGACCGGGAATAACTGGAGAAGAGCAAAGATCGCACGGGTAAACGGCAAGGATATCGAGTGTCAATAATATCATCATGATTATTAACATGGTCTTAGGGGCGGGGTACCCTATTTTTCTAATGGGTGTGAGATGGTTGTCGGGACAAAAATTACACAGTAAAAGGTTAGGGCCCGAAGTTACTCATCACAACGGCAGCTGCGTCAGGCAGGGGTCCGGGGTATTGTGGGTGTTGTGGGTACTTTACGTATCTACCCAAATTGCCCTGTTGTCCCCCCCCTCAAATTTGTGAACTGCAAGAGCTCAATAAAATAAAATCATAATAATCAATAAATAATCAATAATAAAAATCTCACCTGTACTTTACAAAATTTGTACAAATAGACCCTCGACGGACGCTCATTCATTCATTCATTCTTTCATTCATCAATTCAGCGATTATTCTCGACCGTTACTCTCGGTCGCTTCGGCTCAGATTAGATAGTCAGCTGCACCGGAGATAAATCATGTGGCTTGCGCTTTGCCTCTTACTGGCGACCAGCTTCATCCATCCTTCAATACAACAGGATGGCAACACTTCAACCACATACCCTGGCACAACCTATCCCAATGCTATCTCTCCCAATCCTGCAGCTGCCGTCGATGCCACTTTCTCACCACCTCGCTACCCGTCGCCATGGACATCAGGCGCCGGAGATTGGGCGAGTGCCTACGCCAAAGCCACCGCTTTCGTCAGCCAGCTCACCTTGATTGAGAAGATCAATCTGACTACTGGTGTTGGGTCTGTATCCGAAGCGGAGTGAGAGACAATGGCCGAATGCTGACAATCTGATAGATGGCAAAGCGAGCGTTGCGTCGGTCAGAATGGGGCTATCCCCCGGCTTGGTTTTCGAAGCATGTGCATGCAGGACTCTCCGGTGGGCGTCAGAAACAGTACGTACCTTGCGTCTTAGGGAGAAATGAAGGCCGTGCTAACCGGGGAACAGCTGATTTCAACTCCGTCTTCCCCGCCGGTGTCAACGTCGCCGCAACATTCGATCGAGGCCTGGCTTATGCTCGAGGGCAGGCAATGGGCGCTGAACACCAGATGAAGGGTACAGATGTCCAACTCGGACCTGTCGCCGGCCCTCTCGGCCGGTCACCCGAAGGTGGACGAAACTGGGAAGGGTTCAGGTAGGATGTTACACCCTGGTGCTACCAGACTGCGCTGACATCTCCTCTCAAATCTAGTCCCGATCCTGCTTTGACCGGCGTTTTGTTTGCCCAGACCATCCAGGGCATTCAGAGCTCTGGTGTAATTGCTTGTGGCAAACATTACATCGCCAACGAACAGGAGCACTTTCGTCAAGCCCCCGAAGCCGCTAGCTTTGGCTTCAATATCAGTGATAGTCTGAGCTCAAACATCGACGACGCTACCTTGCATGAGCTCTATCTATGGTAAGTTTCTCGGGACAACTTGGGCATGCCGCTTTGCTAACTGTTTCCAGGCCGTGGGCGGACGCGGTCAGAGCTGGTGTTGGCTCCGTCATGTGCTCCTACAACCAAGTCAATAGCAGCTATGCCTGCCAGAATAGCTACCTACTCAACTACCTCCTCAAAGGTGAGCTAGGATTTCAAGGGTTTGTCATGAGCGATTGGCAGGCGCAGCACTCTGGTGTCAGTTCTGCACTTGCAGGCCTTGACATGACGATGCCCGGCGACACGCTGTTCGATACTGGCCGTTCGTATTGGGGAGCGAACCTGACCATTGCCATCTTGAATGGTACGGTACCGCAATGGCGCCTCGACGATATGGCCACTCGGATTATCGCTGCTTGGTACTACGTTGGTCGTGATAACACGTCGATTCCCATCAACTTCGACTCTTGGACCCTTGATACCTACGGCAACGAATTCTTCTACGCGAAAATGGGCTACACCTTGATAAATGAACATGTCGACGTTCGCCAAGAGCACGCCTACCTCATCCGCGACATTGGCTCCGCCAGCACTGTCCTTCTCAAGAACACAAACAACACATTGCCCCTGACTGGGAAAGAGAAGTTGACCGCGGTCTTTGGAGATGACGCTGGTGATAATCCTTTGGGTCCCAACGGGTGTCCCGATCGCGGCTGTGATAATGGTACCCTCGGCATGGCTTGGGGTTCCGGAACTGCTAATTTCCCATATCTTATAACCCCCGAGACTGCCATTCAGAACGAGATCGTAGGTAACAACGGCGCGTTCCAGTCAATCACCAACAACTTTGCGGCAATGCAGATTCAAGCGCTTGCAGGTCAAGCTAGCGTTGCTATCGTGTTCGTCAACACCGACAGCGGTGAGGGTTACATCGATGTCGACGGAAACATTGGCGATCGCAACAATCTCACTCTATGGCAAAATGGTGACGTCCTTGTGACCAACGTCTCCGCTCTTTGTAACAATACGATTCTGGTCATTCATTCAACGGGTCCAGTCCTCCTCGGCAACTATTCGAGCAACCCAAATATCACTGCCATCCTCTGGGCTGGTGTTCCCGGCGAACAGTCTGGGAACTCTATTGCAGATGTCCTTTATGGACGTGTCAATCCGTCCGCCAAGCTCCCTTTCACGTTGGCAGAGACTCGCGAAGACTATGGGACGGATCTCCTCTATGTTCCGAATGAGGGTACAGGCGCTCCTCAAGCCAACTTTTCTGAAGGTGTCTTCATCGACTACCGTGCTTTGGATCGAGCCAATGCCACCCCAGTCTACGAGTTTGGGTTTGGCCTGAGCTACACCACGTTCGCTTACTCAAATCTTCAGGTCTTGAGTATGCGTAACCGGAGCGTATATACGCCTACGACAGGCTCCACTGCTGCGGCACCAACATTTGGCAGCATCTCCAACAGTTCAGCCGATTACCTATTCCCTTCCAACATTACCCAAATTCCTTACTACATCTACCCCTATTTGAACTCCACTGACCTTGCAACTGCGGCCAATACGACCGGCTACGGCGACAATAGCTTCGTGAACGCTGGCTCGCAGGACGGTTCTCCACAGCCACTGATCGCAGCAGGTGGTGGACCTGGCGGCAACCCGGGGTTATACGACGTGCTCTACCGGGTCACGGCTACCATCACCAATACTGGCAGTTTGCCAGGCGCTGAAGTGCCACAGCTGTACGTCTCGCTCGGGGGACCCTATGATCCAAAGATTGTACTGCGGAACTTTGAGAAGCTGGCAATACAGCCAAACATGACCGCTACATTCACCGCCGATATTACTCGGCGTGATATCTCAAATTGGAATACCGCGTCTCAGAATTGGGTCATATCGAACTATACTAAGACTGTCTATGTGGGAAGCTCGTCGAGGACTTTGCCACTTTCGGCGACACTGTCATGATTAGGCAGAAGCATTCGGGCATGAAAGCAAATGTATGAATGTAATAGGGGCGATGAACATGAAAGGTGGGGACGAAGCATGTTTATTCAGAGCGCATGCATTTACCGATGTTCGCTCGAAAGGCTTTGATCACTTCTTGACTGCATAGCTGGGCTGATTGCTGAGAAGTATTGCACCCATTGAGAGCTGGGGGCTTGCAGAGTCTTTTGGGCCTTCCTTCTTGTAGTATAATATGAAGAAATCTTAGCCGTCTGATGTCCAATCGCCTGTATTTTCTCAAACTGCGCTATACAAACATGAGAATGGGGCGGCTGTTGATCAACTTATCCTTTGCTTATCCCGACTTACCTCGACTTGAGTCACCATTGTCTTTGCAAAGACCAGGAAAACATGGCTTCTCAAGGCACATAAAGCTAAGACGCCTACTTACTGTAGCATGTTTCGTTTAGGTTCGTCGTCACTAGAACTAGGTAAATAGTAGCATCTTACGGCTTGATATGATTATTGCAGGGATCAAAATTGGTCTGCTTCGTTCGTTAGAATACCTTAGGAGTGGACTCTACTAGCGCGGCTCGCGTATTTTGAATGGCCACTGTTGTCCAGATATCACGACTGGCTAGCCATTTTGCTGAGACGACCGGTTAATTCTCTTCTCTCCAGATCTGGATAAACATCCTTCTCTCCCTCTCAATATTTCAACCACATAGACATATAATATCAACCAAATAACACCCAAGATGCCTCACAAGCGAGCTTTGCAACGGGCGATATGCCCATTAGGAATGAGTTGTGGTCGTTGGTAGCTATATTATACATTTGGGAATACTCCTGGTGGGTGCTAAGGCCCTCAATCAATTCCGTGACCTCACCTCAGACTCTACATTCCTCTCTCCATCATTCCACAGATTTTGGTCATGGAGGACTTCTCGATTTATCGTCCAACCAACCTTCTTTACACTCAAGAGAACATGTCAAAATACCGGCCGGGTGGATTTCATCCGGTCTGCCTTGGTGATACTTTCCAGGATGGACTCTATAAAATCCACCACAAGCTAGGCTAGGGAGACTTCTCCACAGTCTGGCTTGCAGAAGACAATGAGTATGCCATTGCAAAAGATGAAGCGTATTCTGTGCTTAATAACTAAAGGCGCATGCAGTGGATTTCGATCAAGATCATGATGGCCGATAGCACGAAGGATTCTCACGAGCTTAGCACTTTACGATCACTCGCAATGCATTCCAGGGGAGACCTCTGCTCTAAACATATCGTCCAGTTGCTCGACGATTTCCTACACCAGGGGCCCAATGGAACTCATCAATGTCTGGTATTTGAGTTGCTTGGACCCACTGTTGACATGGTTGTCAGCGACTATCATACTGTCGGAGACCTCCTCGAGCCGGAAACCATCCTAAGGTTGTCTGAACAGCTGCTGCAAGCCATCGACTTTCTACATGAGGTTGGCTATATACATGGGGGTATGCCAGTATAAATCTATGTTACCAGACCCCCACAACCTCAGCCCGAAAGAAAGGCATCTGCACTTTCTCCATGTAGCTGACTTCTAACAGATATAAGTGGTAGGAATCTTGCTTTTACTTGTAATCGTTTGTCGCGAATGAGCAAAGAATGCCTGTTTGAGGTTCTCGGAAGCCCAGAATCAGAAGAACTGGTTCGACGTGATGGCAAGCCTTTGAGCGAGACCCTGCCCAGCCATTTGATAAAGGCAGCAGACTGGGTTGACTGGATAGATGATGATGAAGAGGATCTTCGGATCATTGACTTAGGAGAGGCTTTCCTTCATGGAGTAGAGACTAAAAAGCTCGCCCAACCTAGCTCCCTACGAGCACCAGAAACGATTTTCACAGGCAGCTTTGACCACAGGCTTGATATATGGCGTGTTGGCATTGTGGTGAGAAAGCTCCGCTTTTATCTTCGAGAAGAATATTGACATCTAGCCTCGGCAGATTTATTCTTTCATACTCGGGCCAATTCCATTTCCTCAATACCTGGGATATACGGAACTCCTAGTTGAGCAAATGATTGATTTTGTGGAGGAACTGCCGACGGAATGGCAGCAACAATGGGACCATATACAAAAGAACTCTGAACTTGTCATAGAGCCTCTACTAAGTATGTTGCTCCTCAATGCATACTGTTCTTTCCATAACCGAGATAAATTACACAGCTGGACATCAACGATTCCGCTTTTCGCCTCGCTTATTCCTAAAATCTTTCTGACATAGCTGGTTTGTTTAGGGAAGAGCCCATCCTCCCCCTCGAAACTTCAACAGAAATTTGACGAAAAAGTGCAAGAAGGGACTCTGAAGCCTTTCCTTCCAGTCATTCAGGGCTTGATGAGGTTCAGACCATCAGAGCGAATCTCAATATCGCAGGCGCTTGATCTTGTTAGGTCTATGAATGATGAAATTAAAATGGTCGAAGAAACAAACGACACAATGGATTACTGGGATCTTGATTAGCTGAGTGTGGTCTGGCAACAGAGCGGGAGAGACACTGCCTTATCCTTAATACATCGGGTACTAATTTTAGAAGACTAGCTATCCGTCTCAGAAAGACACTCCTACAAGCGACCAAACGAGTGTTGATACAACCTTACATATCTTGTCACCTTTTGAAACAACTTGATACAGCTCCGCCTCATTGTGAACCTTGCCAAAGAAACTATTTCTCGATCGATTTCGGGCTTTATAAACATGGCCACATGTCATTTATGAACAAAATTTGCATGAGCTTTATCAAACCGTGAACAACAGAAGAACGTCTGCCAATCTTGCCTCGTGTACCTGCAACATGTCTGGATCCCCACTGGAGCGTGATCCATCACCACCACCTTCACACCCACCTACCAACGATCAAGAAGACGCAGTAGAAGACGAATCAACTCCCTTTCTACCCTCTGACGATCCGCCCGCGGCCATGCCCTCCTTCTCACGAACCCTCCGCATCGTCACAATCCTGGCACTCACCTTCTCGATCCTCACCCTCGTCTCCCTGTTCGCGACGGCCATCGCTCGCCAAGCGGGTCCGGTATCCTTCAACTTGCCATGGTCGACGAAAGAGGGGTTGAACGGGGTTGTTGCGCCGGTAGGTCCTTGATCAGTAGTCTCGTGTTCACATCATAGTGCCACTTGATTACCGTTCCCATTCTTATTCTCACGCGCAGGCAATCTTCTCCCTCCTCTTCTCAGCCTACAACCTCCGCCGCCTTCGCTCCAATAAACGGGCCGCTCCACCCGCCATCAACCTGATCCTCGACATCATCATCGCCTTCTTCGCCATCACGTATGGCGCGGGCGGTCTGTCGGGCTTGCTGGATGGACAGGGTGGTTGGTGCTCCTATCCTGGAGGCGACTATCTGATATGCGAGCGCGGGGCGTTGGCGGTGCAGGTGTTTGCGGGGATTGCGATGGCGGCGGGCATTATTTCTGGGTAAGTGGTTCATCGACCGGGCTGTGTTGAGCGCTCGGTCTTTGTATGAAATTGAGCTATTGCTGATTATTTTTATTACAGGGCTATGCACTGTGTCTTGTTTTGTGTGAGGTGTCGCGTCGCTTACGGCTCGGGGGTGGGAAGCTTCCCTTGGAGCTTCCCTGTTGGTCAGCTCAAGTTTGAGGTGTCGATCAAATTTTTGAGAGAGCCGGAGAGGGAAGTAAGCGAGGGAATTGTCTGATTGCAGCTGGCGCATTCGTGGAGACTGTCGTCGAGCTGCTGGGAGAAGGATCCAGGAAATAGTCAGTATCAGTTCATGGTAATGCGAGCGATGAGTTCTTTGACACGCAGCAGTGGCAGACATTGGTTGGGCGAATACAGGAAATGACTGTGAAATTGGTACAAGCAACTAGATTTTAGCGGGCCAGCTGTTGACCTGTCCATAAGTGACCTTCGGAACACAGAATCAGATCCATGTGGGAACAAGTCCAGCTGAGAAGATTAAGAGTAGTGTATATGCCTGAGCTATTGGATTATACGCCAGGCATGCCTATTATGTCCCTCATGGCTGGCGACGCTCGTGGTAGGAAATACACGACGAAGACGCCAACAAAAGCCGTCAGAAGTCCTGTGAGCTAGTAGACGTCAGTATGCTATATCAACGCGCAAAAAAACGACCAACGTACCTTCTCAAACCAGGTATGAAAATAAGCCGCGGTCATCAGTAGCATCCACCAACTCAACCCTGCCACGACCAACGGCGCCCCAACAACACTCTTCCACTGCCCCTCCTCTCCCTCACTCTCCCCTACAACCTCCCCCTCCGCCTTGCCCACCCTCCCATCCCTCCCCGTCACCCTCCTCTCCTCCCTCAACCCCCTCGCCCCCACCAACGCCGGCAACACCTCCAACCCCAAAAACAAGCTCCCCAACACGAGAATAAAAACATGCCCACTGATATCATGCCCTCCCCTCCACTCGCCCCCCACAGCCTTACAAGCTCGTCCAGTCAGAAACTCCCCCGCGCCACCACTCCCCTCCATCTGGCTCGCCAACTGACACGCCCCCCCCGTAACCCTAAACCCCCTATCCACCAACCCGGGCCCGAAAAACCACTGCGTCACCGCCCCCCACCACACAGTCACTATCCCCCACCTCAACAACCCCCTCACCCGCTTCGGCGTCAGCACCAACCCACCCGCCCCACTACTACCCGTCGTCGTCGGCCCCGTCGACGGATGCAGCATCACAAACGCAAAAAACGCGCCCGAAACCCAGAACCAGGCTATTTTGACAAAGAGGACGTTGAAGAGGTTGGATTTTCGGGCGAAGTAGCTGGGGGCGTGCGAGGGGGGGTGGGATTGGGTGATGGGGTTGTAGGGGGCGTGGCGGGCGGAGGGGTCGAGGAGGGAGAAGAGGGAGCCGAGGAGGAGGGTCGTGGGGTAGGCGGTTAGGAGGAGGGTTTCGAGGGGGGTGGGGAGGAGGGATGTAAGGGGGTTGGATGCGCGGTCGTGGCTGTGGTGTTGTTTTTGTTTTTGGTGATTTAAATTCGAGGTGGGTGGTTTTGATGCGGGTTGCTTGGGGGTGCTGCCGTTGCGCCTGATGGCGGATGATGATGAGGAAGACATTTGGGCTGAACGATGTGGGAGATAGGTGTTTAATGGTCTAGGTGAAGCTGTTCAAAAAAAAAACCGATTTGCCATGTCTACTTAGGCAACTTGATCGACGTCGTCTTTTGACGCTAGTCCTTGTCCGTCACTTGCAACGACTGCACTGAATGCGCTTTCAGCTTTGGTGCATACTAAACTCCAGTCTTCATAGAGCGTATATACCTCTTCTACCTTTTATGACAAAGAATGCTTTGGTGAAGTTTATTCCGCCAAAATTGTAGGTATTGGCTTTCTCAATAAGCGATTCCCAACCAGAACCGCTTGCCTTTGCAGCAAAATGCCACTTATATCGCCTCCCAGTACTATGTCCATAGCCAGTCCAAGCAAGATCTTAAGTCCCTTTCAACCTTCCCCATTCAGGTCGAGTCTCTACACCATCATCCCCGACGACCTTGCCTCTATCCCATTCCCTACCTTCCCCCCGTCCCTTCCATTTCACATCCTCCTCCCTCCTCTCTCCGCCCGTCTCCCACTTCTTCACTTCTTCTTCTGTAAAACCCGCAGATTTAAGCCGCTCCGCGCCTAGCTTTTGCCAACGCTGGCGATCGCGGATCGCTTCCAACGCCTGATCCCAGTCATCGTCCAGATCCGGATCAGGGTGGACGTCGACTGTTGGATCATAATTCGAAGAGAAGTGTGTGTCCATTGCCGAGGAGGATGAGAAGTTGCCGCGGCCGCGTGCGTGAACCTTGGGAGCCGGAGGTGGAGGCGGTGGGCCAATAATGGCATCTAGAGGATCCGAGTCTGACCCTGGCGACGTGGCTCGCTTTTTCCCCTTCGCATCACCATCGGCTGAAGGGCTGGGTGGTTCCTGATCTCCGTTTACTCTCGGTGTAGAGCTATGATTTCCATCACGCTCAGAGGTTGCCAACGAGGAAGATCTAGCTGAGCGGTGTGACCGATGGTGACGCTGATGATGTTTTCGGTCTGACGGTGACGAGCGCGATCGAGATCGACGCCGTGACCTACTGTGCCTCCGCTTTTTCGTTCTTCGCCGGTCGTGCTCATACAAGTCATCGTCATCGTCATCGCGTTGACGGTGGGTCCGATGGTGGTGCCGATGTCGGCGTTCGTGATATCGTTCCTCATCGTTATCCTCGCTGCCATAGCTGTCATCGTGGTGCTTGTGGCCGGATGCGCTGCTCTGACGATCTCCATCTCTATCCCGTCCCGAGAGTCTGCCTTCTTCGCCTCGCCGTAGATGACGTTTCTCCTTGTCTTCAACTTCAATCCGTCGTCGCTTTGAGCGGTGGTAAAGTTCGTTTTTCAGTCCATCATTGGAGTCTCTGGGCTTGGCTAACCGTCCATCACTCGCATAGATACTTCGAAGACGTTCCCGTGACTCTTCGACTTCCTTAGCCTGTAGAGCAGCATTGTGACTGTTCGTTTCTCTGATAATATTCTTCAGGAATCGTGTGTTGGGTTTGGGTGCACTGAAAGTTGGTCTGTATGGATTAGCCATCTCCTACGGGCTCAAGGAACCGGCAGCTAACCTCCGAGGTAGAAGCTCCTGTAGACCGTAAGCCGAATATTTCGCATTGCTGGTCTTTGCGTCTTTGGTGAGGAGCTGTGCTACATAGTCATCCGACAAGTGCTCCGAAACCGGCATTGTGGAGAAATAACGGTGGGCATAACACCACTATGAGTAAATAATCAAGATCTGCTATGAACAATGCGAAAAAGTGAAGCCAAGGACAACTTAAAGGGTCAGCGCATCGCACCGGCGTTGTGCATGAAGTTGCCAAGAAAAGTATTCTATCTCAGATAAGATAAGATTAGACTTCGATTGACCTGCATGTAAACAAACGTCCAAAATCCTTCTTTTCAAGGTAACCAGCATCTCGTACAGGACGTACGCGAAATGATAGACTCTCAACGTGTCGAAAACGTCTTGCAAGGGCTTCGATCGATACAGGGTAGCTCTCTCTCTATCATTCGCCTCAGCGAACCCATCTCCGCTACTCCTACTTCCCACCGCACATCTGATGTCTCCACTTCTGCTTTCGATAACCCATCGCCGGAGTCTCTGGAAGCTGACCTGAGCCACTACAAGGTAAGTAGACATCTCTTCTTTGACTAAATATAAAGTTGATCCGAACGCGCATAGGAACTCTTCTCAAAACTCCGCTTCTCCTACCTCGAACAAGTGACCAAGGAGAAATTTCTCCGCGCAATCGTCGGCGACCCTCCCCTAATAGTCGAGCATGCTGAGAACATCGAACTCGAGAGCCAACTGGCGGAGATCAAAGCCGTATTGAAAGCACAGAAGGAGCACGTGGGAGAAATGGTCAAGGAGTTGGACGCGCGAGCAAGGGATTTGAGCAGGCGCTATGAGACAATCTCATTGCAGACGACACTGCTATCATCGTTGCCGCCGCAGATTGAGGATTTGAATCAGACACTGGCCAGACTGAGGAAGCAGAATCAATCCGCAGATACGAACGAGACGAATCAGGCGCTTGCTTTGCCGTTGCCGGCGACGCTGGAGTTGCTGGACGAGAGGCAGGCTAGTCTTGATGAAGTGAACGCACAGCTTAAGGCTTTACAGCAGGCGCTGCCCAGACAAACGAGGGCACTCGAGAATGAGGAAAGGGAATTGGCAAAGCTGGAGCTGGAGAGGGAGAGGGCTGTGGGACTTGCAAGGGACGCAGTGGAGAGAAGGCAGGAAGGTGGTGGTGCGGACGAGTTGGAGAGGAAGGGAAGGTGGTTGAGAGGAGTGGAGAGTGGTTTGAGAGAAATGCTAGAGGTTGGTGCTTAAGATTAGGTGATACCTGGGTATTATTCTTGCAAGGCGTCATGGACTTCGTGTATGTCATGCTGCTTTCGGCCCAAAATCACAAACCTGGATGAGCTGCCTAAAGATCATTTCTTCTGAATCACTCTTCTGAATCACGTATACAAGGCCATTTGCCTCGTGTCGAGCAGACCGAGATCCTGATTGCTTTTCTTCTTCTGCTGTGCCACACGCTTTGAATGCAGTCAAAGCTCCTTAGCTCCTTCCAGTCCATATTATCAAGATACATGAACAGCAGGCAAGCAACCCCTATCCCCTAGCACGCTGGCATTCAACATCAATCTCCAACGCCTGCGCTTGCTCGCCCTAATCACCTTATCGACCATCGCGTCAAAGTATTCTCATTCCGCTAAAGCATGGCGGTCAGCCTAGAATCACCCTCAATGGCAACGGCGAAAGCGGGGATGTTCAGACTCGGTTTGCCCCGACCGGAGCCCTCGGGTCGTGATAGGGTTGCTAAGGTTATCCCGTGAGAATTCTTCGAGAGGGTACATTCAGTAAGGTGTCCCCATGTCGAGAACGGTAAAAGGACCAGTGAGCCTAATGCCATGCGGAGAAACGCACAGAATTAAGACCCTAAGTTCTAATCAATATCAAGGAAAAGGAATCAAGCTCAGCTTCAGGAAGGACTCACCAAAGAAGATGCACTGCAATACTCATTCAAAGTCAGTGATACCATTGAGCGACGATCCGTGATTGAAAAATCAGGCAACAGGCGGCGTTATATAACCCATTCTAAGATTCGCCTCAGTTTGTGCCTTGGATTGAACTGAGAAGTGAACAGACGCTTTCCCGCCCTATTTCTTTCCCGTACAACCGCCCAAAGGTGACGGCATCGCACGGTCTCGAATCGCTTCAAGAATATTTGGCCTCACATCCTGACATCAAGTTGATTTATATGTTTTAGGGACAAGAATGGAATGGCGAGAAAGGGGTATCCCAGACGAGTCACAAAACGATTACCAAGTCCATAGGGAATTGTTACTTCCTGAAATTTCCCTTTCTTTTTAAACAAGCCTGGTAAAAAGCTCCATCATCAGTCAATGACCTCAGCATCGACCCTGGTTCCCGTCTCAGGGTCGTATTCAATGCCGCCATCCCTCAGTCTCTTAATCTGCAGTTGGCTGAGGGGAATGCGCTCGAAGTTTTGTGGTAAGACTCTGCCCGCTCTGATTGCCCAGTCAACTCCATGAAGGGATCACTGAACTTGTATACGTACTTGAGATAATCCATTTTCATGTTTCGAGCCTTGTCCTTGAGCGCAACCTGATCTCGCGCTTCTAGGATGTGGCCTTGCTCGCGATCTTCGGTTTTCAGGAGCTTCCAGCTGGTCCCATACTCAGTAATGAGGTAGTGGAGCATATCTGTCTCCACGCCCGTCCATGCGCTACGACTTTGCGGGGGTTTCGTCACCACCGCCATTCTTTGTTTCGCTGATGCTTTAACTCTCTCATACTCATCGTAGGCTTGAGAAAGCGGCAATTCGACCTCTTGCTCGTCACGTGCGACGTCTCGGCGGTCATTATATGTGCGGACATTAACCTTCTGTTGGACACGCACCTTCTTCGGTGATCGACGTTTAAGGCTTGTAGGTTCAGGCGCAGGTCGTTTGGTCGCAGGCTTCAAATAATGCTGCCTCGCAGCATTAGAAGACCCTGCTTGGAGCTGAGAGCCTTCATCCGAACTGATTTCGATCTCAGGCGCAGGTCCTTTAGTCGCAGGTTTCAAATAACGCTGTCTCGCAGCGTTAGACGACCCTGCTTGGAGCTGAAAGCCTTCATCCGAACTGATTTCGGTCTCTGGGCCATTGTGATCTGAGTCTTGGCTGTCAATCGGAGGGACCCTCTCAGCAAGCGGGTCTCGATCATAGATACTACGCTTCGTAGCCGTCCTAGTTTGTTGTGACTCTGGTATCTCGGCGAGGTTCTCCTTGTTACTTTCAGCTTCCCGTTGCCTTCGATACGCAAGCGACACTTCCGCCCTTCTTCGTATGTTAATATCCCCCTCTTCCTCTCCATTGTCATCCGGGGTCCAATTGTCGTTTTGGTCTGCCGACGGCGCTTGTCTGTTTGGAAGACTGGCAGGAGCAGTAGAAAGAATGACCTGATCGTTATGAAGACGTTGGGGAGTCAAGGCTCGTATAGACGGCCCTGCCGTAGACGCCACCTGGACAAATGAATGGCTGTCATGGTTTTGGGGCAACGGTATCTGCTTTGGAGCCTTTGTTACTTTCCTGTCTGCCTCTCTTTGTTTTAAAAGAGCAACGGCGCTTCTGACTTTGTTTGAGTCGGCGCTGTCATTCAGAAATCAGCAAAGAGGTTTCCTACTTCCAAAACTAGAATGTATATAGTTACCTGAACTGCGCTAACTTCAGCTCGTCAGCTCTCGCAGGTTTGGCTGACGCATCCTGCTGCTCTGATGTGGCACGCGATTCAGACTGTGCATCAAAGTCCAATCGTAGTTCCGGGCTGTCACTTTCATAATCACCTCCTAATGACTGCCCAAGCATTCCGCTTTGAATTACATCGCTGAGCTCCTGGCAAATAGCTTGAGCACCACCATAAGTTGTAGTCTGAATCTCAATTTCAGTCAGGCGTTGAGCAGCCCATGCAACCATTTGTTGCGCGAATGTAGCCCAAGAGCAATTCACACGGAGAGATTCAACAGCGGAGGTCTGGCCATCTGAAGACATCGGTCCGTTGGACCTGAAAGCTTCCCGCAGTTTCTCAACTCGTCCTAGAATTATGTCCTTAGCCTCCTTCGTTAGATCCGCAATCCGTAAACCGGATATGGCCCATCCCTTCAAGTTGTTCGTATCGTAGAACACCTGAAGCAATGCATTGTCCGGGTCAAAATTGAGCTTCCCCACGTGACGAGCAAGTAGCATAATGGCTTCTTGTGTGCGAACCTCCAGTGCCAATCGAAATGTTGCTTCGGCTAAGGCGCTGCACTCGGGTGTCAAACTTTCAGCAAGTCCGAGCCTCTGCACAAAAGGTTGGGGAAAGGTGTCCGCAATGTCTTCAACAAAATGATCTTTCTGCTCTTGTTTCGTGATCGACAGCATTTGTAACACCAGAATTGCAAGGTTTGCTTTTTGGATTAAGGCATCCGGACGCCATGAAGCAGTCTGTTCATCGATAGGACCAGCCTTTCTTCCCAATAATCTTCTTAGCGTGTCTCCCACATTGATGTACGAGTCTCCTCCGAATTCTTTTCGCTGCCTCCCAAATGTGTCGCCCAGTCGCTTGAGCTTTTTGTGTTCACGAGTGTTCTTATTCTGCAACTGAGAAATAGTCGTAGCAACTGAGCCTTGGGATAATTCGGCAGAAATCACAAAGCTTAAAAGTTTGTCTGAAGTGTCCGAGAGATCTGGAAGTGCGTCTAGCATATCTTCCGGGCTTAATTCTGTGAGCTCCTGCGTAGGAAAAGAGATCCTTGCGGTGGTTCCAGAGAAAGCAGAGAGACCACCGGGCGACTTGTCATTTTGCTGAGTCTGTAGCTGGTCCGCTCCAGCGTCCTCCACATTCTCACCTGCGCCACCGCCTTCCGTAGTACCGAGATCCGGGTAGACAGCACCGGGATCCTCGGCTACCACAGAAAGATCTGGGAGAGGTCAGTTCCGGTTCGGTGCATAATTCGACTAGCTCAGACCAGGACTACGTGGACAAAAGGGTTAATCTCTGGCATGATTTCCCTACCTTGATTTACTGGAGCATGATTTGCAGGCCTTCCTTTTCGGCTCTTTGAGCTACTCTGCGCAACAGTGCCATTTGTGCCATCTTGAGTTGCTTGTTTTGCGCCCCTCCGCGCATTCGGGCCAATTCTCCCATCTTCGCGGTCACTGATATCACGGCTTTGACTTCTCGTTGTTCGTGTTGTTCGCTTCGAAGGACTCTGGGTTCCAGCACGGGCAGTTTGTGCTGCAGGCTGGGGCGTGGTGCGTCGGCTACCGGTTCTAGTTGAGGTGCGCTCTGCCATTGTTGGACTGGACAGAATACTTTGCCCTGGCTATCTGTTTCTACCGTGGCAGTAACATAGCATCGACCCCAATTATGAGTGAATATGTTAAAAAAAGACGAGCAAAGTCGCCAAAAGAGCGCGAGTCAACAATAACAATGTTCTGCTGTGACATGGATGCGATTAGGGCTGAGTGTCTGAGCGCCTTAGGGTTTACCGACGAAGAAAATAAACTAAGCCAATCAGATGCCGCTAAGCCTGTTCGGAATAAGCCAGGGGTACTAGCATAAACGCCGCAGTGACCTGTTCTCTCGACTCTCGATTGAGATGACACCAAGACTTCTCCTGTCAACTGTATCCTCTTCGCCGTCTTTCCATTCGTCTTATTCTATACTTCTTGCCCGGGCTTTTTGGAGATTTCAGTGCCCATGTGACAGAATAGCCTCATTTGCTGATATCCTGCAAGTTGCCCTTGCAGCGAAGGCGAAGGAGACCTGCATCCTCTCCACAGCATTGTCTAGCTGAAACCATATTTTTGACAGCTATGAGGGTACGACAGCTCCCCTCCTTACTACTACTTTTATTGATCCCCTATTCCTCGGTTGCTACGGCCTTTGTGGCCTCGGAAGAAGCTGTTGCCTCGACAGACGGAAAAGAATTAGGGCCACCTCCTGATCTATCAGCCAACCCAGCCTCCAAGCCGGGCGTGGATGGAATTGGGACCAAAGATGCTCCTGTTGATGGTAAAGATGGACGACCGCACCTTGGACCCTTCGTAGAAACTGGTGCGGAAAGAGACCGGAAGAAAGCCAAGGAGAACAGTGGAGATATAGATATCAAGAAGCCCGTACCGGAAGGAGTGCCTACTGGCGATGGCGCCAAGATACCAGAAACGAATGATGGTGTGATGGACGATCCGCACAGGACAGGACCAAAGGAGGGTACGAGGGGTACCGAAGGTGGCATATCAGAGAAGAACAAGGATAGGAAGGCTACTCAATCCGACGGTGCCAAGTCAGAAAAGAAGCCAGATCCACCAAAAGAGGTCCCACCACTACCTCACAGCGAGCAAGAAAGTCTTGACCCAAAAGCTGCGAAGGATGATGGCAAGAAAAGTAAAGAGACCGGGACTGAAGACAAAGACAAGCAGAAAGAGCTTGGGGGGCTGGAGGTACGTTTCATGGTTCGAATGGCGAATTCGGATAAGTTGCTAACAAAGATCTATCTAAGAAACCTGCCGACCTCCCTGATAAACCTCATGACCTTCCCCATCCTATTCCGGCAACAGCGTCCAAGAGCGACCCTCTCGCAATTCTCGCGCCCTTCACACCTTCCATCCCCATGCTCACCGGTAATACTGCTTCTCTCATCCAACCGCTCCATTCCTTTGTCCTCTCCCTTACGATGATCATATTTTCCGAGATTGGCGACAAAACGTTCTTGATCGCTGCCCTGATGGCGATGAAGCACCCTCGACTTATCGTCTTCTCTGCCGCATTTACCGCCCTCATTGCAATGACGATTCTCTCTGCCGTTCTGGGCCACGCTGTCCCTACCCTCATTCCGAAGAAATATACGAATCTCCTTGCGGCTCTACTATTCCTTGTTTTTGGTGCGAAGATGCTGAAGGAAGGTTACTCTATTCCGCGAGACCAAGGAGTCAACGAGGAGATGAAAGAAGTTGAGTTGGAGCTTGAAGAGAAGGAAGAGCTTGCTCGTAAGATGGGTCGTCGACGGTCCTCGATTTCGCCATATATCCTTGAATCAGGTCGGATGAATGCACGCAAGACGCGGTCCAGTACCCGTCTTCCTGCTCCTCCAGATTCTCCTCCGTCTTCTCCCGATGGATCGCGAAGTCCTTCACCCAGTAGAGGCTCGACCATGCTAAGCGTATTTGCAGGAGTGAACAATCTGTGTTCATTGTTGCTTAGTCCGGCGTGGGTACAAACCTTCGTAATGACCTTGCTAGGCGAATGGGGCGATCGGAGTCAAATTGCTACGATTGCCATGGCGGCCGGGCAGGACTACTGGTGGGTGACCGGGGGTGCAGTGAGCGGGCATGCTATTTGTACTGCAATTGCGGTTGTTGGGGGTAGGGCCATCGCTGGTAGGGTTAGCCTCAGGATTGGTAAGTCAAGTCTACCTTACTGTGCGTTGTAAATTTGACCATCTGCTGACCTACTTGGGCAGTAACACTGGGAGGTGGTTTTGCATTCCTGCTATTTGGCGTTATCTACCTGATAGAGGCAATGTACGTTGAATAAGGGTAGGACTGGGGGAAACAGGATGCATTGGGACTGAGTTTGGAGTCCTATATACGGCCTGGCGCATGACTTTAGTCAAAAATATTTTCTACTGTATGTGCGTTGTCATATTGTTGATGGATCGGCTTTGCGCCATTCCCGACGCACATACGGAGTACTTGATGTATGCACATGAATCTAAGGTAGGTTTCCTTACTTAGTACCTTATGCGTGCTTCATATCATAACTATGATTGTCCGTAGCTCATAGAAGTAGTTTGCGGATACCTCGGGATTTCGGTAGATCTTGGCTGCATCGGTGTCGTCCTCCGTTCGCTTGACCAGTCTCTGTTCATTCTCCTTCCGCTCCCCTCAAAAATCCTCGTGTATATCCTCTTTCAACAGCCGTCTACTTACCGAGGTACAAAGTAAGTGCGCGTTAAAGAAAGAATACCCCAAGATGCATAACGTCATCTTGCCATATTACTCACCCTCATCTCTATTATATAAATGGCCACAAGTCGCCTCCAAAAGCTCGCTCAAACATTCCCACATTCCACCATGTCCATCCCAACCGAAACCCGTCAGTGGATCCTGACCAACAAGCCTACCGGTTTCCCTGAACTCTCCGGCCCCAATCAAACTTTCACCCTCAATACTGCCCCTCTTCCTTCTTTGAAAGAAGATCAAGTCCTGCTCAAGATCCTCTACATTTCCAATGACCCTGCTCAGCGTGGTTGGATCACCAAAGGCGTCAATCCCGACCGCCTCTACGTCCCCCCAGTTCCAGAAGGTGACGTGATGCGCGCTCGATCCGTCGCCGAGGTCGTCGAGTCTAAGTCGTCAAAATATAGCAAGGGTGACAAGGTGCTGGCTACAACAGGCTGGGCGGAATATTCCGTACACGATGCCAAGGATTGCCAGCCCTGCGAGGATATCCCGGGGTTGAGCGTTACGCATTATCTAGGTGCTTTTGGTATGACCGGCGAGACGGCTTACTATGGCATAAAAATCATCGCAAGGGCGGGCAAGGGGGACACTGTCGTTGTCAGTGGAGCCGCGGGTGCTACCGGGAGTATGGTCGTGCAGATTGCCAAGAAGATGCTGGGGTGCAAGAAGGTGGTCGGAATGGCGGGGAGTGATGACAAATGTAAATGGGTCGAGAGTTTGGGAGCCGACGTGTGTCTGAATTACAAGAAGTCACGTTTCAAGGAGGACCTGATCAAGGCCACCGATGGCTATGTGGAGGTCTACTTCGACAACGTCGGAGGCGACATTCTCGATCTGATGTTGACGCGGATGAAGAAGGGAGGCAGGGTCGCTGCTTGCGGGGCCATCACTGATTACAATAAACGTGAGAAGTCGGGTCTAAAGAATTGGTTCGAGGTCATCTCGAATAGGCTCGAGATCAAGGGATTTATCGTGATGGACTTCCTCGCGGAAGGAAAAGGGCCGGAGGCTGTAAAGGAATTGGTGACGGCAACGAAGGAGGGAAAGATCAAGGTGGGTGAGGAGAATGAGACGGTGGTTGATACTAAATTCGAGGATGTTCCGAAAACCTGGATGAGTCTGTTTGAAGGGGCAAACACGGGGAAGTTGGTCACGAAGCTGGTCTGAGCATTGAGCGCAGCTAAAGAAGGTCAAATGAAATATGAAGCTTTACGACCGTCTTCCCTATGTTATCGTATGTATCAGTCTCGAATATCTGTCATGACTTGATTTCCTCCCATCCTCGCCTTATGATATCTGGTTTTTCTAAACCTTTCTGATGAATGCGGCTGTACGTGACCATGTATTAGATCTCTGGCACGTAGCGCCATTCACCAACATGAATTTCACTGGCAACAGTTGGGCTCCCTTCCATTCCGAAATTAGAACAGCTTACAGCCCTATACGCCCTCGTACACGGCCTCAAGGACACACAGCCGACAAAATAGACAATTTTAAACGACCGCAACACCCCCTTTTACATATCAAGGGGGCCGGGGACGTTGAGAGAAGACAGTCATAGGGTATACTCTGGTGCTCGTTGCAGCTTTGCTAGTCCTGGGACTCAACATGTTCTTCGATTCTATCTTATGAATGCCAGGGGAATGGGAAGCTCTCGACGGCAGCATTTGTGAGGATAACAGGAGGGCGGGGAGAAATTGTCTAGACAGCTGGGCATCAGGTGTCGTTGTGGCCGGCAATGGGAGCTTTTTCCATTTGGTTTTCCATTATGCTTGACTGTCGGAGAAGATGCAGTCCCACCAAGATTAGGCACAGCGCGGCTTTCTCGCAGTCTGAGAGCCCGGGCTCTAGGGACGCGATACATAAGACCGTGTTCGTACGTTGGTATCAAGCTAATTATGTCGCTGCCTTGGAGCACCGAATCCAGAGACATGAAGGCTTTCTTGGGGAGGATACCATTCTGTGCTGGCTTTTGAAGGGATATGGTCCGTCGAAGTCGCGGGAGAATGGGTAAGAGCCGGACATCTGCGTCTGTGGCAATGTCCTCTGTCCCACATTATCAGTGTTGCTTAGCTGGAAGCGTGGGACACTTTCGTCAACACCCTGGCTCTTCACCTTGAAAATGTGTTGAGCCTGCGGGACCCAACCACCATAAAGATTCCTAGCAGCCAACCTCATCTCACAGATTTACATCTTTCTCCTTCCAACCTCCCCATCCGTCCTTGCTTACTGTCACGACTATGGTACCAATAGGGTCAAACGATCAGATGGACTGGCTTCCAGGACTTGGAACCAAATCTCGCAGTGGGTGCAATCCGTTTTCCGCAGAGCTTGAGGCCGGCCTTAACACGAAAGCAGTACCTTCAGAAGTTGATGAAGTGCAATACTCCATTGTCTGTGACGACTGTGGGAAACATTTCTGGAGTCATTCCAAAGCAAACTTTCATAACGCTCTGACAGCGCACGTCCTTCACAAGGAGAATACATCGCCCAACTCTCCCGTCACATTGCTAGAGTCTCCTACTGCCAGTTCGGCGTCTCTCCTTGACACGACCACAGATTTGACTTCTGCGAGAGAGGCAGATGCCAGCCCGAACGGGGACATTACCGACCAAGAAGACAGCGGAGACATTGGAGATGAAGAATATTCCATTGCCAATGATCACGTCGAAATAGGACACATGCACGATACAGAACTGGTGCATTCAAGCGTTCCTGATGGATCTACTTTCTCTGCTACTGTCGGTCCTGCGGTATATGCTACATCCCCTGCTGCCAATCCTGGTGGTATACATCCAGACACCGTATACTGGAATACAAGGCCTGGTTACAATTCCCCGACTGCAAAAGGCAAAAACCCGACATCTTCGTTCTGGACCAACCGACCGACCCGTCCTGGAGTTTGTCCTACTCGTCCTGTTTACGACCGAGGCATAAGCCCGACTACCACTCATGGGACCAGTCCAACAAGCAGCCATGCGATGAATCTATTCCAAAAACATTTTGCCCGTCCTACTATGCTGAATGTGGGTCAACGAGTCTCTGTGCAACAACAGGGTCTGCTGCTGACGGGTTCAGTCTGATTTTGAGGCTTCCCACACTGAGAGTGAATATAACCTTCGCCGTTCTTCCGGAGTCTCCCCGAGCTCACCAGCATCCGAGTTGCTTTCAGCACAAACTTCTCCACGCTCCATGGAGGGAGGCAATCGGACAGGCTTGACTCCTACCACGTCCGATTTACCGTCCCCAAATTCGAGCTGCGCCACAATAGAGCACCCGTTGGTAGTTTTTCCTCCTGAGCTCTACGATCGCATCTTCTTCATAGTGACACCTTCTGGCAACCGCAAAGGTCCTGGATTCATCATGGGCCTGGCTGAAGCACACAATGCCGAGACGTTCCGCGCTGGGGTATGCGAGCGACTTGAGTCTCGGGGCGAGCAGGTCGGCTTTCGAGAAATCGTTGCACATATTCCTGTAAGCTACTCCCACAGCCCGTCAATTACTCATCTTCGCCCTGATTCGAGTCGCAAGACACGTCGCTGGGATGCATTGTCTTCCGCACCTATCTTTTGACCCAACATCTTGATCTCAAAAAAGGATATTTTCTAATCGAACAAATTGTAGTGGCTCAATGTGCCTGTATACGCGGGCAGTGTTGAAGACCATTACCATATGCTCATGATCGTCAAACTCTGGCCAGAATGGCAAAAGTCAAACTGGAACGCGTGTTGCCAAATACTTGTCACTCTCGAGGACGAGGAAAACGACAAGGGAGAAGGCAAGTTAAATTAAGAAACACCAGGCAAGTCGGAATTTTGATGGCTGCTACAATTCGGAGACAATCGCCCTCAAGCTGACGAGCTTCGTCGAAGGAGTTTTTGGGGGGAGGGGCACGGCGGTGGCTTCTGTTGCATATGTAGTCTAGATGACTGATCAGAATGCTGAGAGAGCGGGCAAGCGCCCAAGTAAAATGAACAACGGCTGAAGACCTGCGGATTCAAGCGTGCATATCCATCATACTCGCCACCGACCTACTCTATCACGAACGTGCTACTCAACCCCATACCCCTGTGCGACCCCAGGCCCGAGGTTATACAAAGGAGAACAACAAAATGTGAAGACTTTGAAAAGCCGAACTTTTTTTGTCCTCACGCATATTGGGTAGTATGAGAGAGCGGGTCCGTTATGTCCGCGAACACTTTCAGGAGAGGAACAGGCAATGAGGAGGCTTCGCCTTTGCTCCAATACGACAGTATAGTCAAAACAAGTACTGTCAGCCTGCAGATACAGGCTGTATGACACGAATTTGAGCATGTTGGATCCAGCCAATAGAAAGGTAGATAGCCCGCACTAGCGCCGGTTACTAAGCAGCCTTGGCGCAGTGCCTCCATATTCCTTCCATATTCCATAGTTGCTACACACACACACTCAGATAGTCACTCAATCAACTACATTCCTACTCAGCCACGTCCATACCAAGGCTGACAAGTACCACGTCGACTACCATTTCTTTCGAATATCCTGACTATTGATTCGTCCAGCTGTGAGGCTGATCCAGTTAGATTTTGCTCCTCAAACGACGACAACCAGCCTCAAAGCATAGAAGATTTGAATTTGCTGGTCACCGTATGTAGTGTGAGGTCCTTTTGGGTCCAATCAAGTAGAACGTGGCGCTCCAAGTTCAATAACCATGATGTTGCCCACTGTCAGCGGGCGATTCTAAATCCGTAATGCAACTACCACCCCCCACCCCTCCGCCTTCCCTGGTCGTGGCCCTTGCTAGCGGTACGGTACTGCCACCAGCCTACTTCTTTTTGAACAGGCTCAATCAAGGACCACGGGCGATGCAGCAGCACAAGTAGAGGAGTAGGACGTGGAGAAGTAGAGTAAGAGGCTGCTGCCCAAAGATGGATTAGGAAAGGTAGGGAAGTTGTGTTGCTGCTGTAAGAGTCTCAGGGCAAAAGACCGAGCATGTAATAGGGCGGACCGGCTCGCACCGACCGATGAAGTTTCGTGATGGTAATATAAGTACTATGATGTGGAGATTACTTTGGGACTGAGATATGTGCTTTTTGTCAAAAGAGATCCTGTTTTGCAATGTTGTATTCAGCCTGTGTAGAGTCATAGTGACGATAATTAGGGGGGGCTCTTTTGAAGCGGATTCAAGCCCTATACAACGCCATCGGTTCGGTCTAAGATATGCAGTATTCGTTTCTTACGGGGCTTCGAGTCCGATTAAGGGAAGATGCTAGTGGTGGTTCGTAATGCCTTATCGTCTAACCTACCTATAATATCTACCATACAGACGTGATATCTGGAATCGGAGCAAGCCCATTGTTAGCCCTTATTGCGAATTAGTCAATGCAACAGGCTAAATTCGAATCAACAGATATCAGTGAAACTCCCGTACGGCGACGCTGTCCCACTAGGCGGCTTCAAGTCCGGTTTGACCATTGACAACCGCGAATATTGAGACTCATAGTCGCAACTTTTATAATATGAGATCTTGGCGGGTCGTGACGAAGAGTCTTGTTGCCTGAGGCAATGAGGCATATCCTGGCTTAATGAAGACAATTCCGCTTCAAGCCGGGCGGATGAGTGCTCGTTTTCCCGTTCTGTAGAGGATTTACTTGAGCTGAGGCTAGACTCCGAGGCTGACGTGTCCGAGACCGGGTGTTCTTCATCTGGGTCATTTCCGTGAATTTGGTCGTCTTCTGAATCGGAATTGTCGGGTAGGGGCATTGGCTCGGTCTGCTGACCTTCTCTCCACTCTTGTGGTAGGGCGGAATCTGGTCTAAACGACGCGCCTATATGGTCGGCGACATCACTGGACTGCGCGTCAACATCTATTCCTTCAGAGGCAAGTGTCTTTCGGAGAACTTGCCCATTGAAACAGACGCGTCGGATCCGCGATTCCAACTCAGCTAGACCATACTTCCGACATAAATCCTTTGCAACATCGAAGCACACGTAGGTCCCAATAAACTTCGATCGCCCACGCACAGAATCACGGGTCCCAGGGTAACGTCGCCTTATTTGTGCGAGTAGCGTCTGCAGTTTGTGTTCTTGCCCAGCAACTTTTAGAATTTGAGTAGCGTTGACTTTGAAATCCAGTGTTCGAACCATGACAGGTCCAGGATCCGCAGGGACGGCGATGAATGGATAGACTCCTGTCCCTGCTAGATAATCTTGGTCTGTTGGTATAGCCATTTCGACATCATCACCCTGTAGTCTCTGTGCATACTCTAACAGCGGCTGAAGCTGCGGCTCCAATCCAAGATGCTTACATAGGATTCGGGCGTGTGGGAGATTGACCCAGGAGCCTTCGCGCTGAATTTTAGCGTCGACTTCAGTATGCTTCCTCATTTTGTCAAGAATCGCTTTACGCCTATTCTTGTCTTTCTCAGCAAGCGTAATTATCTGTGTTGCATTGAGAAAGCCGTCTTTTTTCCGCATCAGTACCAGTTGACCATTGATTGTCATCTGAACATGTCGGGCGTCAAATTCTGTCACCTTGGCAATGACCAGTCAGCACATGCTGCAGGTCCGACACGACAGACATTAAGGACTTCATACCTTGGGTACATCTTCGTCGGCAGGGAGAGCTTGCTTAGAAGAGGGTCTTGCTGGTTTAAAGACTGTCTTCTGGCCATTTTGTCCCGTCGTGGTTTGCACTCTCGGAAGGCCCTTTCCAGCCGGTTTGAGAGCGGTGTTCTCTTCATACTCAACGTGCGGCGTGCAAGTAGAACGTCCCAGACCTCTGGTCGATCTGCGCCCGCCGTCGTGCTCATCCCTTTCTTCAGCCAAGAATCTTTCACCGTTACTTTCCAGACTCTTGTGTACCTGGATTTTCTTTACGCCTCGTCCTGATAGCTGCGTCCTCGAATTGATGGATTCAGAAGATCGCAAGCGTTTCCGTAGCACACCTGGCGCGGTCGGATCTGATGTTTCTCCCTCCAACTGCGTGGGAGGATTCCATATCTCTGTTGGCTATTTTGGTGTCATTTCCAGAGATCTTGGCCCTACATTGGTCTGCTTCGTTTTTGATTGCACGAGTGGTGTTGCGCTCCCGATCCATGGGTCTGACAAACAATCCTTTGCCGAAGGACGATCCATAGGTTTCAGCTCGAGCATGCGCTTCAGCAACGCCAACACCGGGTCATTACCCTCACGGTCTGCGCGGTCTACGGTCTTACGGATCCTCTTGGACCAATTCTGTGGATCAAAGGTTTTCAAATACTTGGGAAGACCTTTGATGAACTGGTAGCTGAGCACTCCGATCGCCCAAATGTCCACGGCATTAGTGTAAGATCCGGTAAACATCTCCGCTGCAGCATAGAACTTTGTTCCACAATTCGTTGTGAGGTCTCTCTCTTCAGTCGAAAGACCAAAATCGCACACCTTGATAAAAATTTCTGGGGCTCTGGACCGTACGAGAATGTTTTCTGGTTTTATATCGCGATGGGTGATGTTCTTCTCGTCGTGTAGATAAGCTAGGGCTTGTAGCGCCTGGCGCAGGACAGTCCTCATTTCCCCTAACGACATCTTTTAGACTTTATCTAGCTCCGTCAGGTTGCCCAACGGCATATATTCCATCACGAGGACAGGTCCTCCACCATCATCGATCGAGTCCACAAAGCTCACGAGGTGCTGCTGTAAATGCGTCAGTGAAAGCTCAAGGGTCTGATGAGTGACAACGCCTACATGTGTGATCTTCTGAGATATTGCGATTTCCAAATAGGCTCTTGCATCCCATCCAGGCTTTCTCGTCGAAAATTGTTTGGCGGCAAACAATTCCGCCGTGCGATGGTCACTGGCCTTGCAGACGCTGCCAAATTCCCCCTTGCCGATCTCATCAAGTAAGAGGTAGGCGCTCCGGCGGCCCTGTCGGTATTGCACGAAACGTGTAACCTCCAGCTCAGGCTTAATAGCCAGCGAGTCGATTTCTGGAACATTATCACCGTGTCTTCTTCGGTATAGGTCCCAATTCCTGTCGTAACGGCCCTGGTACTTGCCACGGATAGGGAAAGAGATTTCGAATACAAGTATACCAACATGGACCTTGGTTTGCTCCGCGGGGTGTAGCATGTGCATGTTATTGTACTTGAGCGCCTGAAAACCATTATTAACTGAAGGGGCTGTCATCCCAGTGCCGTTCGTTGACGACATGTTGTTCAACCTCAACAATCCAGATTTCCAGTTGAAATCGATACGAAAATGCTGTCTACTTATGCCATATTTATTGTCTGGGTCTGGGTTTTCTAGCAGCTGGACGTCGCACTTTCGCTTGTCGGTCCCGAAGACGAAGCCTTGTGTGGCATCTTTCGGTCCGGGGTCGAATTGGAGATGGAGCTCGAGCTCAGAAGGGCGTGAAACGTAGGGGGTGCATTCACGACTCCTTGGGTCGTCAAACCCGGAAGTACTGTTAAAACCGTCCTTGAAATGAAACGACATCAAGCGCTTAGTATTGTGCTCGGACCGCAGCGATGCTGCAGCGTCCGGGCCAACCGGCTTAATGATGAGGATGGTGCTTGACTAGTCCAATTCAGCCATCGTAAAGGCTGGATTGCCGGTATGGAGTAAGGTATGACAGCTATAGATTCCGGGTGAAAAAGTGGAATGAGAGAGAAAGACGGTTCCATCATATCTTTATATATATTAGTAGGCGATCCTGAAGAAATGCACGCCTAGCCGCCCATCAGTAGAGAAGTGTAATTGGCTCGGAGGGATTTGGTCGACTCTTTGATTCGACAGATCCAGCACCGGAACATCAGTCCAATCGGTTCGAGGCACATGCACGGCAGCAGGTGACAGGAAAACGCACGTTTAGCCGCCCATCAGTAGAAAAGTGCTATTGGCTCGGAGCGATCTGGTCGACTCTTTGATTCGACAGATCCAGCACCGGAACATCAGTCCAATCGGTTCGAGGCACATGCACGGCAGCAGGTGACAGGAAAACGCACGTTTAGCCGCCCATCAGTAGAGAAGTGTTATTGGCTTGGAGGGATTTTGGTCGATTCTTTGGTTCGACAAATCCAGCATCGGGACATCAACCCAAGCGATTCGAGGCTCATGCATGGCAGCAGGCGAGAGGGAAATGCACCTTTAGCCACCCATGAGTAGAGAAGTGTTATTGGTGTAGAGCGTAAGTCACAATCTGTCGCACTGCTTAGGGCCACCAGGTGACATAAGACTGAATGCCCAGGTTTATCGGGCTACTGTATGCTTCTAAGCAAGTAGATTGAATATCATGACTGCTGTCCACCAACACCAATGAACTACCTCATAAGTCTACACGTAACCCTCCTTAGGGTTGTGTTGATGTAGACTAGGGTTGGTATCTTAATATGTTGTGTGTGTTCAAGGATCCTAGAGTGGCCGGGTAGACGTCGATATTCAGACTTATGTCCCTTGGTGGGGTCTGATAGGTCGCTAACGCTTGATTAGTCAGCCCGACCCGGCCAAGACTTTCTATAAACCTTCGTCCCTCCTCTATCATACCATCATCTATGGCCGGGTCTTCTTTCGTAAACGAGACTTGTCATTCGTTCTTTGCGGATCTGGACCACGTGAATCGTCGCTTAGAATGGAATCCCCACCCCCGGGACAGAGGAGAAGCTATGCAAGTCTTTTATTGGGACTGGATGGACAGCAGGGACAGGGACCCGGTGTCGGAAAGCGCCCTGCAGTACAGGAGGAAGCATGTCGCCCTCGAATCCTCTAAAAAATGCGCTGAGCGATACGCGCGACCTCTGGCCTACTACCACGGCGGCAGAATCATATTGGACGCTGAAGACCCTGGGGAACATGCCTCCGACTATTCTTACTGGTGGGACAGAGCAGAATATTATAGGTTGCAGCATGAGAAGCTCGAGGAGGAGGATTATCATCGGGCCAGTAGGTCAGTGACACCAGGAGTAGCAATTCCAGACGTGCCCTGGTATACCGAACTCGATCGCGCCAAATGTTGTGCGGGGAATGTTGCCCGACTTCTAGCCGATTTCCCTGCTGGAAAGGCTTTATTAGAGGCTGAGGATCACGGGAATTTGACCAAAGACGGCGGCTACTGGTGGGGCATAGAGAATTTTCAAAAAAACTCACCCGAGGTTGAGGATCACGGAGATTTCATCACGGATCCTGTATACTGGCGGAACAAAGAGAAACTTTACAGTGCACAACTTGATGTCGAGTTGAAGAGGACGAGGCTCGAACGCGCCAAACGCTCCGCAGACTCGAGAGCCCGAGATCTAGCCACTTTCCCTGCCGGCAAGGCCTTGTTGGAATCTGAAGACCATGGGGACTCTGCGATGGACCCTGAATATTGGTGGAATAAGAAGAAATATTACGAGGCTGAATATGGTAAGCTTCGGGAAGAGTTTTGGGAGCGATGGAAACGTACACATCTAGGAGGCGGAGAGCCCCCTCTTACGTCTCTAGAAGGCGGAGTATCCCCTCCCGAGGCTCTAGGTATCTCCAGACTAGAGTCAAGAGCACGAAAGTTATCACCGTTCAAAGAGCGTCGCAGCGCCAGAATCACTAGGAGTACCACACAGCGAGGGAATGGGACAGATCGACCACCGTTGAGGGCCATCGCGAGCAGTCCAGATTCGAATACGGGCATCAGTAAGACAAAGGCTGCACGCTCTACCGAGCGCCGCCAAAGCAAGAACAAATATCGACGCCAGAATGCACACGTGGCAGAGAGGAAGCGATCGTCACCGTTTCAAGCCTGCTCTGTTGCCCAGAGATCATACAATGGCTGCGCGACCCCTAGACCCGACGCATCAAGAATACGACAGTCAACGACCAAGGAGTTGTGCAAGGGCTCAACCCAACAAAAACGTCCCAAAAATTCGGACGGAGAACAGAAGAAGTCGTATCCGCAATCGCAAAATCCTTACGTGACCCCGAGCTCCCCAGAATTCTCCACAGTAAGAGCACGACAGCGTCGTAAACGCAAGGACGTGGCACGGCAGAAACGTAGCATCGATGGACATAGTATTCACCTCGGGTCAAGGGCAGCATCACAGCCAATCTCTTCGCGTTTACGCAGCAGCACGGGGCTCCGCGGAAAGAGAACACTTGACACGGGCTAATGAGGGAGGCACGCTACGGCGTCGTTGCGGTCAAACCTCCGCAACATGATCATGATGATTTTCTCCAATTTTCATCCTACTCTCGAAGCCAGCGACAATACTCTCCGTGCATCTTGCTGGCCTGGTGATGGGGAGCGGTGAGTACAACGGCCCTGTAGACCGGTTCTAGGGCTCGATTACGCCAGAGTAATGATGTTGGCTTGGACGGAGAGGTTCTAGAGATAGACCATCCTGGCTCAATCCCATCATGAGACGGTAAATTCAGAGTAGCCGGGGTGCGAAGCTTGGTGTCTCAGTAACCGGGCGTTCGCGTCCCGTGTATACATGTCACCCGCAAAGCTGGGGCATTCGGCCTTATGAGCAGCAGGTATCTTAACCTCCAGGTTTCGGTCTGCAGGCTTGTGATCTAAATATCAAGCTACCGGTACGCTATTGGTACACGACCTTACGCACCAGCTGAGCGTTATTAAGACTGTATGTATACCCTAGACAAGCCAGCTAGTAATGAGCTAGATGTAGATGAACGACCATGACAACTTGAAGACTGAGGTTGTCAGGTAATGAAGGCAAGAATTTGATTTCTAGAAGATGTGATCGATGTGTTGGAGAATGTTTACTTTGAGAATTGTAGGCAGCGGTGACCCTGGTGCGGCAGGTAAGGTAGACGTACTTTCGTAGGCTGCTGACCCGATTTGCTTAGCGGGGGTTATTCGCTTACTAGCGGGAGTTATTGGATTTCGCGGGAGTTATTTCCCACGAGATTCAACATCTGCGAGATCTATGTATGTGCTTTACCTACCCAGGTATCTGAGAGGAGATTCGCTAACCTGATTCGATTTAGGGGGAGTTATTCGCCACTAGCGGGGGTTATTGGTTTTTAGCGGGGGGTTTTTTCCACGAGGTTCAACGTCTGCGAAAGTCCAATTACTTTACCTACCTGAGTATCTGAAAAGACGTTCGCTAACCCGAGTCGATTAGCGGGGGTTATTTGCCACTAGGGGGGGTTATTGCTTCTGGTGGGGGGTTTTTTCCACGAGGTCCAACGTTCACGGGATCCAGGTACTGTACGCTGTCTGTTGACTTAATACGAATTAGCGGGGGGTTTTTCCTACGAGATTCAACGTTCACGTAAAGGCAGTCTGTTGACCCGATTCGATTTAGGGGGGGTTATTTGCCACTAGCGGGGGTTATTGCTTTTAGTGGGGGGTTTTTTCCACGAGGTCCAATGTGCACGAGAAAAGGCTGTATGTTTACCAAATTCGATTAGCGGGGGTTATTGTCACTAGCGGGGGTTTTTCTTACGAGACTCAACGTTCACATGAAGGCAGTCTGTTGACTCGATTCGGTTAGGGGGGGTTATTGCTTTTAGCGGGGGTTTTTTGATACGGGGTTCCACGTTTGCGAGGTCAAGTCCTAAACAAGCTAGCGAAGTTCCATTGTTTAGCTTGTCAACACTCGAAGAGGTCGATGCTGTAGTAACGGGGACCTGTCAATCTCATTCACACCCTTGGGTGACGACCAATAGATAACCACCAGACCTTGTCTTCTCTAACAGACACGCACTATGCCGGTAGGAAAACCGATCACCGAATGCTTGCAGGCGCTTGGGGTCCTTGAAAAGAAGTGGGTGATGCAGACCAAAACACAATGGCCGCAGGACGCGAAGAGTCTCAACGAAGCCATCGTTGAATTCGCAGACTCTATCGAGAATGAAAGCTATGCACACGGTGTCCGGGAGGACCTGAACAAGTGGGTCGAAGATCGAGCGGCCGACTGGGTGTCATCGAACAGCGAGCTCTGGTCGGCCAAGGATCGCTTGCCGCATGCACCAGTGTTTCCGATGGACAAGCCAATGTAAGTGCATCGAAAAGCCCAAGAACACCAGAGCGCGAGATCGCTCATCGAGTATCAGCATTGTCTACTGGGTCCAGCAATATGTTCTGAACAAATGGCACAATGCCGCCAAGAATCGTAAAAAGGAGACGTCCAGATCTCTTCCAGGCCTGTACTCTCATGGCAGCACAACACCTCAGATCCTGAACAACAATAGCCTCATTGCGAGTACGCGCGACACCCAACGAGTAAGTCCCCAACCTACACTGACGCTCCAACCCCAGACTGACGACCAGTTTCAATTGCAGGTTTCAGACGCTAGCAGCGAAAGCCACGACCTGGACGGATGGAATCCGTACCAGGATTCGGAGTCTGACGAGATGTCACAAGACCCAGCTGCGGTGTCAAATTCAACTCCGTCTCCCAACTTATCACAGCAAACCTCTACCACAATGGTCCGTTACACGAGTTCAGACTCTCAGGCGAGTCATGCCAACAACGACCCATTGCAAAACACCTTTTCCAGTATGCCAGCCGCGAACAACTTCAGGTCGCGTACATATTCTCCCGTCACCTTCCAAGCTGAAATTTATCCACGAATTACCTTCCTGATTGGCCCCTCGTACAACCGCGACGGCCATACGCGCAGTTCATACGCACGCATTATGGGTCTCGAGGAGGCTCAGAAGCCTGAGACATTTCGTGCTGGTGTGTTCGAGAGGCTTGGAGAGATGGGTGAAGTTGTTGGTTCAAGGAAAGTGGTTGCGAAGCCTGACTGGATGTCTATGCCGTTCGTGGTGGATACCGACCACGATCACCACTACTTACTTGAGACTCTGAAGTCTTGGGGAGAGTGGAAAGTACCAGGTCTGTGCGTTGTCTATGTCAGTCTTGAAGACGAGGTTTAGACGTTGACCACTCGTGCTTCGCTGGTTCGTGCGCTATGCTGGATCAAAGCATCAAGATGGATAAGAATTAGCGAGCAATGGAGTTTTGAGATGATAGCATGCCCTGATAGAAGTCATGATCCTTTAGCTTATACAGATTCCAACTGAAACGGACCTTGACTTGACTGGAAAAGTGACCTGTCGTTGCCATGTCGCTTACTGCTATTAAACGCGCGGCTGCGAGAATCTTGGCACCGACCAAAAACTTTCGCACTTGCAGCATGCATTCTATCAATATTTATTGTACGTATGAGTGTCCACTAAAGCGGTTGTTGCACTCTAACCTCCTGACTCTGGACCCCGTAGCACTGGATGCACTTTCCCTTCCCCAATTGCGGCCCCAGATCACTGAAACCATTCTCAAACCCGAAGGAACGCCAAGACCCGTCTTGCGCGAAACGCTATGCCTCACTCCCAAAGACCTAATATGTACACCATAGCAGAATGTGGTCCCGGAGAACCGAGTCCTCATCATTGTCGCATACCATGTGCGGTCTTTTTGTGACGCCGAATAGCAATTTCTCGGTGGGTTAGCAGGGACAGAAGTGTGGGGTAGCGCCCGAAAGGCTCGTGCAAGCACCTTCCCAGCTATGAGATCTTGTTGGTTTGAATGGCCATTTCACCGTGGGAGTTGAGATGTTATGGATTTTTGCCTGCTGGATTGGCATACTTTTCATGACGCTGGATCAATTTACTTGCATTTTCTGTGGATTTGGAACTTGGCTTTCCCTTTTTCTGACGTTTTGAGATATCGGCAGTCAATATATTCTGGTTAGTACCCACAAGGGACACGCAGGAATTGGTTGGGGGCGGAGATGGCAGTAGGCTATCGCTCTCGAAAACTCGGATGCCGCTGGAATGATACTTGAAAAGCACTCTTCTCAAATACATATTGTCAGTTCGTTCCTTTGGAACCCACAAAGGTATGTAACAGTGTAAACTGCGATCCCTGAGGATTGCCTTTTCCCTCTGGGGGATACGCTGGATGAGATTCGGAACTAGACATTCAGACTGCTTAATACATTATCCATCTCTAGCCCTAAACACATCTTCTAAATCTCCTTCCAAAAGACTCTGGTATATACTTTTGGACCTGGCGCCCCCCTCATTCCACCCATTGCGATAGCAACCCGATTCTCCATTCGACCCTCACACCAATTCCCATGGCCAGCCCACATTGTGAAAGAATTCTCTTTCATTTCACTCTCTCATCCTTCACTCAGAACTTTGATAGCAAAACCCTCCCCGTCTCTAATATTCAATGCCTTATGAACCTCTCCGATAGTCCCTTTGCCGAGTATGGCCTTGCTTCTATATTGCACGCCAATAGGTAGTAAAATTTCTCGCGAAGATTCCAAGTATGTGGCGAAGGGGAAACCGACCTCTGTAGCATACTCTCGATTCTCAGCTTTTTACACAGCTGCACAAGTAGGCCAAAAAAGGGATAGGACTAAATAACTCAAGATTCGCTTGCATTACTCCCATGACCAATAAATGGCGACCTGCCGAACTCGCGGATCTGGTTCACTCCAAACCTGACGCATTTCTTGGCCAGTCCTCGTTTATTTAATACAGAGAAACGCCTAGGGTCTTGCTCCTCCTCCTCGTCAATGGAATTTTGGGCCCTGTTTGAGGTTACGGTTGGTCTAGGATTTTTCAGGATCGACGTAGGCTGGCCTTTTTGTGCTCGTGCGGGTGCTCTTTGAAGCGGCAAGTCCATTGCCGGCGGTGCAAGATATCTGTCTGAAGAATCAAAATTGACATAGGGAGAATCTTGCTTTGTGCGCCGCAATCGCTCGTACTCCTGTCTCAGCTCTGCGAGACTGGGACGAAAGCCAAAATCGGCACTCTTCAGGCCAAGTCCGGAGCCGTTGCGCTCAACAGAGCGCATGATACTCTCGTCCAACCTGGCGTAGTGCTCCTCAGTCGCTTCCATGAACTCCTCCCAAGACTTGACGCGGTCAGCAAGTGGCCATTCCTGTTCATATCCTTGTGACGTGTGCATCTGACTCTTCGTTTGAACATGATTTCTCTTAATCCGCCGACGGCAGTAAAGGATCAGTGCTATCATTATTGCAATACCCCCAACCGGTCCAATCACAGCAGCGGCAATTGTGGCACCAGCTATGGGCTTCCGGGAGGTAGCAGTGGTGGGAGATGCCGCTACGGTGGGTGCCGTCGCTGTGAGCTCAGAACTCTGCGCCACTGTCGATTGAGAAGTCGCCAGCGTTCGGTTCGAGTATGTGCTCAGTCTGTTGCTACCACCGCAAATCTCCGTTCCGTTGCCAGCGCAAGGTGTGTTACATTCCGAATCCGAGTCTGCGCGAGTACCACCATTGAGGATAGCATCGCCGCAAAAACACTGCCTGCGGTCTTCCAAGCCTGCAATAGAATAGCCAAGTCCGAAGCAAGACCAGACGCATGCTTGCACAGTAAGATCCGAGTTATAAGACTGCTTTACGGAAAGTATACGGCCAGAAGGAAACAAGTCGTCGTAGCACCCTTCATACGCCCATCCCGAGGGAAGATTCCGCGGTATCATAGAAAGTGCAGGGATTTGGGCTAGGGTGGTAAAGGGCCCTGGTGCAAGGGTTACACCGCCCGCAGGTCGATCAGTCGGAGCCAGTGCTGCTGTGGCCTGTTCCGATCGGTCGACGGGGTAGGTTGTCTGCCCAAGCCATGGCGTCGGAGCAAGGATTGGTCTCATGGTAATGACTACCACTTGCGAGTCAGAGTACATGGTGTCGGCGACCGTGTCCACGCTCATCGCTGTTCAGTTGAAAAAGGCTGTTGGAATGTTCTTTCTCAAGTACTGAAGATGATAGGGATTGACAGAGAAGAGGAAGAGAAGCAGACAAAAGCTTGTGAAGTCGGAAAGAGGGGCATTCTCTTCGGCCGGCTTGTGCAACCTGTGAGCACGAATGAAGAAATACCAGCCGAAGCTAACGAAACCTGATCCGGACGGACAGTGCTTTTGGTGAAGAGCAATGTTTCGTTTCATATTGTCTAAGATGGGACTATATATTTATGTAGTCAACTTCTGGTGCAGACTAATATTCTAGACTCTAGATGTGTCTCTTGGGAGTTCTAGGTGGGAAAAGAAGCGAAGCAGTGATACCAGTACATGACATGCTCGAAGGAAGTAGAGACATCGAGTTTGTTAAACAGCGTGGCAAGCAGCGCAAACACCCCTGCGCACATTGAACAGTACGTGGCAGCGATATGGTTTCTTAGCGGATGTATCTCTGGTCCAAGTGACATAGCAAGGGGCCTGGGGGCAAACACGCATGCGAAGTGTTTCCTTAACCGGGCCGCTGGCGCCAGATGATACGTTCCAATATTGTCACATTAGTTTCGGTAGGAGGCTAAACATCTAATTATACTGAAGGGGACTGTTTCGCTGTAGGATCCCCCATGTTTCGGCCGTAGCACGCGGCTGCGCTGATGGTCAGCTGCGCAGTCGGCTGCTGATCAGAAAAATGTTCTTACAAATGAGTTAAAATTCGAGGTACTCGTACATGTTTTATAATCTTTGCGATGCTGTCCCTCAATTGAGGTGGTTTTGCGAAGACAAAATAATTGGTAGAGAGGAAGTGCTTGACATGCATTGGGTGATTTTGGCGCGGGTGCCGCCAACAGCGATGGCACTGGCGGGCGTGGCGGGGCACGAATAACATTAACCCCTAAAGCCCTAACGAAGGATGACATCCTCTCCAATTAAGAATCGCCTCCTCGTTTTCAATGATTGAACCTTGTGACCTGGATACTTGAATTGATACAGTTAGTTGTCTGTATTAGCACCAAGTATTACAACATATTATTATATCATGCCTCCACGTCCCCGTGTGCATTGCGCCTGCCAACATTGTGGCTCTCAACCATGGTTGTATTCCTCTATACACCCACCCGACCCCATAATCTCTCTACCGCGACATCTACATAATCTTCCTCCATCCCAAAACGTTCTCAAGCCATTATTATTATAACGTCACCTACAAGCACTCTCTCCGGAAGCATACCTCGGCGCTAGATGCTTTGACATGCAGCTGGACTGCCGCTTGCGTCGAGCAATCTTCTCAAGCCCTCAACAACTATCTTCCCTACAACCCTTCACCTTACTCTCCACCCAGCTCGCAGTTCTCGCCACTCTCCAATTTGTACATCGGCGATGACGACAAATGAGAAGCCGAGCGGTCGCACTCTTCAATCATCTGAGTCTCCCGCAGCCAATCAGGCCAAGTATAAAGTCCCACTATGGAGACGAATTCTAGGCAGTACCAAATCTGCCCAGGAACCAAAAATTTCTGGGAGCTCAATTGATGGAGACGACGGAAACAAGGCTAAGCCGGAGAAATGGAGCATGGGAGTCCTCAACAGCAAGCAAACCGATGAAGTCCCAGGTACGTTTTGAGCGTAAAGCTACCCAGCGTGTTGCTTGTTGCTCAGAAACGTCAGGCGACTCGCCGTGGACTGCGGGCTATATCCGCGGCTGGCAGTAGGCTGACTCAAAGGCCTTTCCAGGCTCCATTCTCCTCATGTCAAATACCAAGCATAATGAGCCTCTGGGTCTGCGCAACGCACCAGCTAGAACATCCGCCTCCTCCTTACCTTCACCGTTTCCTCCGGGTCTGAGTTCTGGCAGCGCAAGATCTTCCGTCCGCAGGCAATTAGCAGGGACTCCTGTGGATGAGAAGAAAAAGACCAAAGATGGCAAGATTATACTGGAACCTCAGCCTGAGGATTCCATGAATGACCCTTTGAATTGGCCAAGTTGGAGGCGAGATGTTGCCCTGCTTTCTCTTGGCTTCTACTGCATGCTTGGCGGCGGTATGACACCGGTACTCGCTGCTGGCTTCAAAGAGGTTGCAGCCACATATAACGTCTCTATTCCACAGGTCGCCCTTACCACCGGTCTGTACATGATGGGGCTGGGTCTGGGCTCGGTGGTTTTTTCGCCTACGGCGATCCTCTTTGGCAAGCGTCCAGTCTATCTTGTGGGCATTACGTTGTTCATCGTGAGCGCAATTTGGTGCGCAGTATCACCAAATTACGCATCGCTCGTCGTTGCCAGGGTGTTCATGGGGCTCGCAGTGAGCCCGGTCGAATGTCTTCCTTCGGCTACCATTGCTGAAATCTTCTACCTACACGAGCGGGCTTATCGACTTGGGATATACACTTTACTCCTCTTGAGCGGCAAGAATCTGATACCGCTAGCCAGTGCAGCTATCGTTCAAGGCTTATCTTGGCGCTGGGCTTTCTGGTGAGCAATCCATGTTCTCGGCGAAAACCCACCAAAATGCTGAGAGATACCAGGGTAGTTGCCATGGTTGTTGGGTTTTGTTTCGTGCTCATGTTCTTATTTGTGCCAGAGACCTTTTGGGATCGGACACCGCGGCCACATTCAAAAAGCCGCAGATCAGGTTTACAAACTTTATCCAGAGTTTTCCACCCTGGGTCTGACGCGCACGGTGAGAAAGAGGGGCTATCTGCTGGTGGCGACGGGGCGTCGGATATGAGAAGACTTGCCATTGGCAACTCAGCCTCAGCCGCAGGATCCGGTCGCGCAACGATTGCCGAAAGAAGGCAGCAAAGAAACGCACAGCACGTTGGATTTGCCGATCAAGCTCAAAAAGAGAGCGAAGATTCGTCAGAGAAAGACGACGTAGTCTTGGCCCCAGAGTCAGGATCTGGCGAGGATGAGGACCGGCAAAGGTCGCGAAAAGATGATAGTGCTGAGGGTACTCAGAACGCTAGTGAAAAAGTCCCACGGTCTTTGTCACCAGCAAGTCACAGATTTGCGGCATCGGTTGAGCCTAGAGGTGAAGGGCCGCAAACACCCGGTCTTCACAACTTCAATTCTCCGTTCTACGTAGCCTATGAGAAGCCAGGTACTGATTACTTGAAGAATGAGCATGAGGATTCTGAAAATTTTCACGAAACGCCGGGCTCCGCTAGGACGAATCACGAGTCAGCTGCAACGAGTCTGAAATCTCCAGTAACTGGACCCCAACGATACACCACGTACCTCCGAAGTCAACCCGCCAAGACGTACAGGCAGACTCTCAAGCCTTGGAACGGCAAACTCCGCCACGAAAAGTGGTTGAATGTCGCAATCCGCCCGCTCATTCTTTTTGCGTACCCATCCATTCTATGGAGTACCCTGGTATACTCTCTGAGCATTGGCTGGTTGATCGTCCTTTCCGAATCGGTCTCTACGATATTTCAGAACAAGGAGACTTACAGCTTTACTCCGCTCCAGGCAGGTCTAGTTTACATTTCCCCATTCATAGGCGGCGTGTTGGGCACCGCTGTTGCGGGTAAAGTGAGCGACATCATCGTGCGCTATATGAGTCGACGCAATGGCGGTGTCTATGAGCCCGAGTTTCGACTGGTCATGGCGATTCCGATAACCATTGCGACCTGTATCGGCTTGATGGGCTATGGGTGGAGTGCCCAAGAAAGAGACAATTGGATTGTGCCAACTGTATTTTTTGGCATCATCAGCTTTGGGTGCTCGCTGGGTAGCACCACCTCGATCACTTTTGCAGTCGACAGCTATCGCCAGTACGCAGGTGAAGCTCTAGTCACGCTCAATTTTTCCAAGAGTAAGTCGAGTATCCATGATGGACAGCGTTTAGCGCTTGTGCTAATAATGTCATTTCCAGACATCTTTCACGGTCTAGTCTTCTCCTTGTTCTTCAACCACTGGCTAGATTCCGACGGGATGAAGAATACCTTTGTTGCGATTGGGGGTATTCAGCTGGCTTGCATGGCAACGACTGCGCCAATGTATATCTATGGAAAGAGGGCACGAATGTGGACGGTGAGGAAGAATTTCATGGAGAAGTTCTAAAGTTGTCGTGTATAAGATGAAAGGGTGATGTTTAGTCTATGTATACATAGTCGAGCTGAGAGCGAGGCGTTGGGGGCAGCATTCTGCGTTCTTGGCATCCTTCTGGAAGAGTGGCAAACATTCGTGCATCTGCGTGAGCGGGAGGAATTTGATGTTTGATTAAACGCACCTACCCATCATTACCAACAACCATGTTTTGAAGCATGTACGGTCTTGCCAAAGACCGATTCCTTGGTATGTTCTCGTTTATCCGACTCTGCGTCAGCCAGCAGAACAGGGGGAGGTTGAACAAAGCGACATGAGGCCTACAGTAAGCAGATGGATGAGCCGCTTCCTGTGCCTCACAACGACATGCAGTGGGCCAGAGGGAGGGAATGCGGGGATAATATACATGGATGCAGCCGGCCTTTCAGCTATGGTAAAGCGGACCAATCGCATTCGTTCAGGACTTCTGTAAGAAGCTTTGAACTAAAGCTTGACATGTTTGGGGGTACATACTTCTACTTCGACCAAGGTAACTCTGATGGCGCGACATGAATGGCTCCACGATGCAACCCTCGATCCTTGGCCTCTGCGGCGGGGCGACCCTTAGAATTCGGACCGGGAAAGGGCTAGAAGTAGGGTACCTTCGACCCGGGAATCATAGTCCACGCACTGCTGCTAACGTTAATCATTAAGGTAACCACCACGATCACTACGCCACTACAACACGTACGACTATGGTGGGAAAATCATGCGGAAAAGTGAAAAGCCTCATCATGATCCCGTCTTCTCCGCCATATGCTAGACCAGCTACCCTCTCGTGTCACACTTGCCTGGCAGCCTGGGCGCTCTGGGAGCGTGGAATGATTTGCTTTACGGCACGGAACCACATCCCCACACCCATCTGCCGTCTTACCGGCCATGCATAAGCTCGGTTCCGGGGATCACGATGCATAAATACCGTTTCCTGTCAAATGCTGTCAGCTTATCTGTGTTTCGTGGCTCCTTTTCTACCTCTTACCCTCTCATGCCCCATGAATGAACACTGCTCCCAGTGGCACACCGCCGTCAACTGAACATCACTTCTTGGTTATTGAGCAGCATTCGATTAGTAGGGTAATCTAGCAGGCTCTGAGATGGCGCCAACTCCCTTCTCTCAAGACCCCACGAGGGTGATGCATGTTGCTGTCTTATCCGTCTTCTCCTTCGTCGCACTCGTTGCCGTCGTCCTCAGGTTGTGGGCGCGGAAGTTGAACAAGAATGTATGGGAAGCAAATGACTATCTTATCATCGTTGGCTTGGTAGGCGTTGCGAGGCACCCCAACACGTTCGTCTAACCCACATCAGATTTGGGCCTTGGCTCTCTCAGTCTTCACCATGCACTGTGCGTAGATGCTACGTGCATCTCAACGCTCCATACTGATACCTTTGTAGCGAATATATATTGGGACCTCGGAGGTGATGTAACTCAGTACGGCTCGCCTGAGGCGATTGGAGACTTGGTTGTGGTTCAATCCAAGGTATTACCTTTCCTCTCTGACGATAAAACAGTCTCCGCTAATGCATCGAGAGGCTCTGATCGTCGGCCAAGTCACGTGGGCAGTCGCCGTTACCTTTATCCGCGCCTCGATCCTCGCCCTTTACATCCGGATATTCCGGACTAGGGATTTCCGCATGACCTGTTACGTGGTCCACGGCATCAACGCAGCGTTCGGCCTTGCCACCATCCTCAGCGCATGTCTTATTTGCCAACCAATCTCATTCAACTGGGATCATTCAATACCAGGTGGCTATTGTGGGAATCAGAAATCGCTAGACCTGTTCATTGGAGTTTTTAATCTGTTGATGGATGTGACCGTGGTCGTGCTGCCGATGCCGGTGCTATGGGGTTTGCAAACGGCTGTGGGCAAGAAAGTAGTACTGAGCGGCATTTTTGGGTTGGGCATAATGTATGCATACCGATTCCCCCCCGTCATTCATGTGTAGTCAATACCTTCGAACCCTGGTTCTAACAAAAAATGTAGTATCTGCGTCATCACTCTTATCCGTATACGAATCACGACGTGGAATCACGGTACCAACGCCCAACGGATATATTCCCTCGTCGCCCTGTTTACATGTCTCGAAGCACTGCTGGGCGTCGTCAACGCGTGCCTTCCCGTCCTCAAGCCTGTCTTCAAGAAATTCGGTGACTCCACCGCCTCGGCCTGGCTCTCGTCCGTCATGTCAGGAACCATTCCCATCTTCATGCGCCGAAGCCAACTGGGCTCGAGATGGACGACTCCCTCGAGGACGAAAAAGAAACCAGGAACGGAGAAAGAATTGCAGGAAATGCCTCGATGGCATGGGACTCATGGTATGATGTCGCCCCCACGCAGATATGTGGATGACGAGGCGCCGAAGATGATGTTCCCTCCACCTGCCAGGGATGTGAGGAGTCCGCCTTCAAGCTCTCCAATCCAACCCAGAGGGCCGCCTGTACCGCCGGAAGAGGATGATTACCAGGGGAATCCTACCAAAGACTGGGATAGAAGGACACACGGAAAGGGGATACGGGTGCAAAAAGGGTGGGATATAGAGAGGGGGATGAGTGAGGAAAGTGATCGGCAGCCTTTGGATCCGAGGATGGATTATAGTTCTAGGTGGTGAGGAAGGCGGTACCGTGCTATGAAGATACGACAGGGCGGCATGTAAATGTGAGTGCATTGGGTCTATGGGCATAGAGGAAAAAAGTGTCTGTCCATTGTGGATCATCTCCCGCTTCATCAACAACATTATTTATTGGTATGTGGATGGGTATGGATGCAATATCCCCGTCTCCGGACCAGCAAATCCAAACGTTACGGTAATTGTCCAACACCGTAATCTGCCAATACCCTTTTTCCCACCATCCGGGGATTTGCATGCACACAGATCGGGCCATTTATCAAATCCGAAGCAGCCCAGCCGTTCTAGAGCATCACAATCAACCCCAATGCGCTAAACTCACTAGGGGCTAGCGGGTCATCGAATCGAAGGGAATACTTTATGCATGCATGATGCATCATCAACCGATAAGGCCCGGTAGGTAGTGGTACGTATCAGTGGTCACCCGCATTAAACCACCTTCCTGTTCTGGTAACGCAGTTCTGTCAGCCGCATCCTTGTTCGGCAGTGTCACAATACAGACTGCTACTTCGTATAATCTCGATGTTTGCTTTCTCTTTTTTTTTGTGTGTTGTATCGCGTGAAAGCTGTCTGTGTACAAGTACCCCTTCTTTCTTTGTGTTTAACGGTGGTTGTGCAACATGTCGTCTTCGGAAAAGAACTCGATCCTGTCGCCTGCGGAGACGTTGAATGAGCGGGAGGGGTATGATGATGTGGATGTGTTTGGGCATGAGGAGGAGCATGATGTTTGTGATTTTATTTATTTATTTATTTATTTATTCATTTATTCATTCATTGAATCTTGGTTTTTGTCGGCGCTGATGATGATTGCTCAAATGTCTCTATCCATACGTATGAAAACAGATCAACCTATCTATTTTTTTCCTTCTCTTTTTCCTGTGATGTTCAAAAGCTATCGACTAACTCTTTTCCCTACCCCCCACAAAGATTAGATACAAGACGCTGTCATGGGAGCTCGTTGCCGCGCTCATGATCGCAGAGATCGTCAGCAATGGGATGCTCTCGTTGCCCTCGTCACTGGCTGTCGTAGGTCTGGTGCCGGGCGTCGTGCTCATCGTCTTCCTCGGCGTGTTTGGGCTTTTCACCGCTTGGATCTTGATCCAGTTTAAGTTGAGGCATCCAGAGGGTATATAACCCCCGAATCTAGTGAGGTATTGGTCCTGGGTTGGCTGATTTATGCCCGGAAAAAAAGTCCACAGCATGGGTGACGCCGGCCTGATTCTCTTCGGTCCAGTCGGCCGTGAAATCCTCTCTTTCGGCACCGTCGTTTTCGCTGTCTTTGCTACTGGTAGCCAATTGCTTGCCGGGCAGATTTCTCTGGGCTCCGTAAGTCAAAATCCCCAATCCATACCGTCAACTTCACAATCTAACCCCCCCCCTCAGCTTTCAGACAGCAAACTATGCCTCATGCTTTACACCGGCATCTTCGCCATCCCCATCACCATCGGCTCTCTCCCGCGCACCCTCGACCGCCTATCCTGGCTCAGCGTCCTCGCCGTCCTCAGCATCCTCGTAGCCGGCCTCGTCGGCATGATCAGCGCAGGCGTCAATTTCCCCGTCGCCAATTTCAAGGTAGCGGTGAAGACGGATTTCGTGTCCTCGTTCATCGCCGTCACGAACCCCGTTTTTTCGTACGCGGGCCACTTCATGTTCTTCATCCTCATCTCGGAGATGAAGCATCCCGAGCACGCCATGCGCGCGGCCTGGGTGCTGCAGACGTTCGCCACCGCGTTCTATGTCGTCTTCGCAGCCGTCTTATACATCTACGTCGGGCCCACCGTTGCCTCGCCCGCTTTCACGAGCTTGCCCGCGAAATGGCAAAAGGCCGCTTACGGCATCGCGATTCCAAATTTCCTCATCTCCGGAAGCTTGTACTCGCACACGGCCGCCAAGCTGATTTTCGTGCGGCTCTTCCGCAAAAGTCGGCATCTGTACAGCCATACCGTGCTCGGCTGGAGCGTATGGACCGTCCTCGTCGTGCTGATGAATGCCGCGGCGTTTGTGTTGGTGATTGGCGTGCCGATATTCAATTACCTCATCGGCATCGCCGCGAGTCTGTTTGCGAGCTGGTACACCTATGGTATCGCGGGGGCGTTTTGGCTGTATGATGCCTGGGTTGACCACGGAGGCAGTCATGCGCTCAAGACGAGGTGGCCGATGACGGGGTTGAGCGTGGCGACGTTGGCGGCGGGGGCGTTCATTTGTGTGGCTGGCATGTACGTTACGATTAAGCAGATTGTGGATGCTTATGCGGGTGGGGTGGTTACTGCGCCTTTTAGCTGTTGATGCGCGGGTGCTGGGACGTCCAACCGGGGCATCGGGATGGCGGGCGATGGCGAAAGCGCGTCTTGAAGAACTGTCCAATCAGAAAACCTTACCGTTCTCCCAGTCCTTATAAGACGTGCTCAGACCCGGTGTGGGAGATTTGTATAGGAGCTGTGGTGGGAGGTTATATGAGAGATTTGTACGGGAGCTCTGGTGGGAGATTGTATGGGAGCTCTGGTGGGAGATTATATGGGAGCTGTGGTGGGAGCTGTGGCGGGAGATTGTATGGGAGAACTCCCACTAAGTCTCCCATACAATCTCCCATACTAACCTCTCGTAGTAATCTCCCTAGCCTCCAAGAAAATTACACAATCTAATCTTGTATCCATCCAGCTTGTGGCTCAGTCTGATATCTCACTACCTCTTCCGTCAACTCGTAAACGCATCAGTTTTCACAATCGTACGAATAGATGAAGCCTAGAGTATCACAAATGGGACCTAGAAGTAGAAGCCACCTTTGAAGTACGACCTGCTCCCAACACCTGCGGAAAGCCAGCCGCAAATCTCAGGATTTGCAAGTTCCTTGTTCAATGTGCCTCACAAACGCTGTTGAATCACTCAAACGATTTGGGAGACACCAGTGCTATCTACCATCTTTCTTTCTCACCCGAGGCCGGCCATACCATTCCCTCCCTCAACTGAACATTCTTAGAAGGGGCACGTATGCGAAAATGTATGAGACGGAATCCAGAAAAGTACTGCCGAATTTCGGATCCTTGCTCAGAGGGAAGGTAAAGAGGTGGCAAGGCGTAATGCTGTCAAAGCGAGGGTTAATAGTTGGAGATCGGATGGATTTTATGGTTGACTTCTTCGGAGTCCTTTGCTTGTGGAAGAGCATATTAGCACTATCATGTGGTAAGGAGACAGAACAACGGCGGGACGATGTCGAACGGGAGAATCGTTTAAAGCGAGCGTGATACTTTAAAACCTGACAGGATATCACGATTGACATCCCCAACCAATAGATAGCATTCAACTCAAGATAGCCAATGGCGGTCAACCTCATATGGAGCCGCAGCAACCACACAATACCGAAGGAACAGGAACGATAGCATCATCGGACCAATGGCACCTCAGAAAAGCCTCCATTTGAGAGCTCTTCGTCGAACTTATCACCTTTGCTCGTGAAAATTACCTCTTCCAGCCAAACCAGCCAAATCCCTAACCACCAATGAGTAAGCGGCGTGGTATACAGCAGAGACTAGCTTTGCTCGCAAACATGGACGAGAACCGCCTTTCGCAGGCGATTCGATGATAAGAGGCCAGATGGCAGTTTGGTAGCCCGCTCACGTGCAATTCTCGAGGGTCACTTTAGAAAGCCTTGCCACCATACTATGGTTCAAGACAGGTAGGCAGCCGTAGAAAAGGTTGGCTAAGGCGATCGGTAGGTCCTATCCCGGTCCACTGTCTGTCAATTCAAGTCTGTTGATGGCTCGTCTGCTGCGAAAGCGGCTACGAAGGGAAATGGGCAAGCAAAGGAAACATTGGAGGAAACAGGGCTTATGCTGTAGAGGTCATGGATGTACACAAAAGTGATTGCGCTTTAGTTGCGAACGTTTGACAGGATAATCACCTTTCAAGAGCCATCTCGGGATGAATCTCGAATATTTGCTCGTAATCGTACATTGTCATTGTATTAGGTTGTCACATATATATGTGAGGAAATGCCAAGCCTTGAAGGGGGTCGTTAGTCCCCAATATCAAAAACAAAGACGTTGGTATATCAGTCATCAGATCTGAACGACCTTAACGTGCCCTGTGTTGTAGAAGTCCGTGGCACCTCTTGCATCAATGCTCCCAATCCTGAGCTGGACCTGGCGGAAGCTTCCATGAGAACGGGCTTCAGAAGGATTGCCTGGAAGAAAGGCGTCGGTTCGAGGCCTCAGGCCGAGACAAGGGTCCCCTGACCCTCTGTTAGATGTTTGCCAGAGGCAACACCTACCTCAGCCACTGCTAAAGCAGGTGTTCGTCGAGGCCCGAAAAAGATTGGGCAGGTCTATGCAGTATGCACGAGTCACAGACCAACTCGCTGTCCCGAATGTGTCTGTCTCGCCGAGCCCTCAGTTACTTGAAGAACCGCTCGAGCGAGAGCGGCCAAATCCAGTGTTCAACCATAGTTTATCTGCAAGGTATCTTGCTGGCGCTCAGTCTTCCCGCTGTTTCTCGGACTCTCAAATGACGCTTTCCAGCTCTTTCTTACAGCTGTCACAGTATTGCTGCTGCCAAGCCCGGACCTCCTCGAGCCGTTTGGGCTCGCCATCCAACACGTGTTGCCCATTGTTATCCTTCTCTGCCAAAATCTCTGTGGTATTTTGACGCAGTATGGCTCCTAAATGCCTGCATTTGACGTCCTCTTCTAACAGCCAATTCTCATATTCTGCTTGCAGCATCTCACGCTCGATGCTATTCACCACTCGCATTGCCACGAGCAGATCGTGTCGCTGGAGGCCCAAGTGTTCCCGACTCCTCTGTAGACGACGAGCTGCTAAAGTCTGCGAAGGTCTCATAGATGGTAGCTGCCGTGATTGATGAGGTGGATATTCGTCTCCAAGGTTCATAATAATATCAAAGCTGTCTCGACTTAATCAAGACCGGTCAGTTCATTACTGCCGGATACCATGGGAGATTTAAAAAAGAACTTACCATTGGCTATTAGAACCTTCCGAACGGTTTAGATCTAGTGCAGTGGATTCACGAAGCTCATGCAGGTAAACGGCTTTGCTCATAACAAGGTCTGGTCCGATTCCCAGTCTGGCCATAAATTTACCAGCATTCCGTTCCCTCCACCACCCGGACGTATTCCTTGAGGAAAAGATAACATTAACGAGAACACTCAGTGCTAGAACGGCCAGCAGAACGCTATTTGCGTCGGTTGTCTTCCAGGTCCATCGTACAAAATCAAGGATTACCTGCATTGCTGAGATGGCAACACTCTCCAGAAGCGATCCAAGAGACTCGAAAGCGAGCGCTGTCAAAGCTCGGCGTCTCATCTTACGTCGCAACTGCGCTTTCAATGGCGCATCGTTTCCAGCAAACAGAGAACTTTGCGTCTGGAGCCCGACCGGACCGAAGATCTGAACGGCTTTCTTCGTTCGACCGTGGGCACTTGCAAAATACCTTACTTGATCTGCAATCACGTCTGTCAGGTCTAAGGAATCAAGTTCAAGGTCTTTTAGCGCTGCTTCAGCAACAATGCCTCGTCATGGTCAGCATTTTTCTAGGATGCAGAGGCGCAACTGGACAACGTACCCTTGGTAATCGTAAGAGGTGGGGGTCTAGTCCAATCAACCTTGGTGTACAAGGCCAATTTGCACTTTGATTTGGCGACATGAGTGATGACCACTTTGGTGAGCAGCAAAAAGCTATCGTGATAGGGCAGGTGCCACGGAAGTTTCCGGTCAGAAATAACATATAAGAGATGCTCATTAGCTACCTCTACCATTTGATGGTCTGTTACCGTTGTGTTGCGGACTCGTCCTGGACAAGGCCAGTTAGCTGGGGCTGGAAATTGCGGTTGATCGGGGAGAGCTGCTTACTTAATGTGTCGAGATACTCAATTTGATACTCAAAATCACGACGCAAATGACCGTTTTCCAGCTGCTGAGTCCAAGGTCCTCGCTTGATATCTTTAAAGGGATCAGCTTGGTCGACGTAGATTCGAAAGCCAATAAAGTGTCCGAAACCCACTTACGTTGAGCATGCCGTTCGTGATACAGAAGTTGCCAAACAACGCTCTTGTCACCAAACATAATATGAAACAGAGCTTTTGGGGAGACATCAAAAACTCTCTCCACGACCAACTTGTCCATCCCGGACGGAGCATATATGATAGGCTGCTTAGGGAGTTTGAAGGCTTTGCTACTTTCTCCTGCACCGTCTAGGTGGAGAGCGCTACTTCCATGTAGCCCTCGGTCGATGAACAAATTCGCTCTGAGATCCCGTTTATCCCTGTGAGATGCATTGCGCCTCGTATCTGAATCACCATCAGTAGGCGTGTTGATGGATACGTTTTCCCAGCAGTCTAGGCTCGGGCTGTGTTCCGGATCATCTTGCTCCATCTTAATGAGAGTTTTTATGATCTCTTCAAGTCCAATCTCTTGTGAGATGCGATTCCGCACTAAGAAATTGAGCCGCCGTTGGAGCAGACTCAGAGATTCTAGGAAAACTTTGATCGTGATGCGATTGTAAGCGGTTGATTGGTTGTCATTTTTCAGATGACAGAAGACAAAGTCACAATCCTTTCCCGTCGCTGCTGTGATCTCTGAGATTGAGTCAAGGGCAATACTCGTGATCAAAACCATCCCGCAATGATTGCTGAAAAAGTAGATTTCTTCGGCTGTGACATAGACTCGCCCAGGAATCTCCTGTTGCTCGTGCGGACTCCAAGTCGCCTTGAAAACCATCAAAACTCTTTCATTTGGACGCACATTCGGGAACAATAGTCGAAATTGCGCGTCTTGCGTCTTGAGCTGCAGCGGATAGCAATTGGGATACACTGGCGTATTGCGGTCAGTTTTCTCGTTCCCGCCAAGGCTGATAGCTGTACCCTGTGAAAGGGATGATGACGATGACATGCTGGTTGCCTTGTTTAGTCCCATAGAGCCGGAGATCGAATCGCCGGCTCCATAGACTGCGGCGTTCTGAGGGAGAGATCCGCTCGGAGAAGAGTTCGAGGAGCTTGCAGGGTTAATTGGCTTCATGGACTTCTCTTGCGGCGATTTTATCTCGCCGCGTTCCAGCCTATTGAGATGACCCCAATTGGTACTCCCCCAAACATTGGCCATGAGTCCGCAATCACCTGATGCATCTGTACGACCCAAGCCAATACCTCTCTCGCCATTTATGATTACAGCTGCTGCACTGAGATTTGTGGGTGCAGGTGGGTTGGCCAAAGTGTTGGGGGCTAATGTACTTCTAAGTATACTCGGCATTGGTGCGGACGCTTTCCTTGACGTTGGCGTCTCGGCCGGCGGAGGCGTTGGCAGCGCTCCGGGGCCAACAGGCAATGACGTGTGACTGGCTGCTATAAGACTCGCAATACCACCTCCGGAAAGCCCAGGGCTAGTAAGCGAGCCAGCCAACTTCTCGCTTCCTAAAGGCTTCCGATGAAGATCTAGTTTCTGTATAATCCTCGACGCAGGATCCCGGCTATTGTCAACGTCTCTCTCGGCAAACGAGCGCCGATGACTGGTAACATCAAAGCTGCTCCTAACAGCTGAAGGATCTCCTCCAGGCATAGGTAGGGTTGAGCTTCGGTCTACTCCGGAGGTACTGGTGTTGTCGTCCGCATGTTGTGGTATTCCCAAATCAGCAGCGCTTGCAGCAAATTCTGGTGCTATTGGGGGTGAGATTGCAAAAGCTGGATCTTGAGCCCGGGGGAGGCCGAGAGATTCTGTGCTAGCAGGGTCTTCAAGGGCTTTTTGTTTGGCAATCTCAATTGCTGCGAGCCATTCCATGAGTTCAGGTTGAGTTTCAGCCTGGACGACTATAGTAAAATCTTTAGTCTTCACTTCGAAGACGTACCGCCGGTCGTCCAAATTACTGGGCTTGACATTGCAAAGCAGGAGACCGATTTTTTGACTCTCCTCTACGCCACCAGAGCGAGAGCCTTGAACGAGCCAACCAAATATGCCGTTTTTCACGTAAAACCATCGTCGGAGCCATGTAGTCCTAGAAGGTTTCCCTGAGACAGTCCGCAAGTTAAGCCAGCCTTGCTTCTCAGACTTGACAGGTCGGTGCAGGGCTGTAGTAGAAGGTGCTCTAGCCACGGATGCCGAGGCAGACCCTACAGCATAATCCTCGATCTCGCGCGAGGGCCGGGCAGCCGCTTCTGCGCTTTCTTCAATCTGTTTCCTGGCAGCCTGAAGCTCTCGCCTGAAGCCTTTTTCCCCACTTTCAATTTCATGACTCCAACATCTGACTCTCTCAATGTCACTGCCCCATTTTCCGATAGAGCCGCTTATGTTCTGCCGAGGATCTCGCATGTCGCGCCATTGGTCTGCGAACACTTTCACAAGCATTTTGTCGAGCGCCATACGTAGCTGTGACACTGTAACGCTAAAGTCCATTGACGCCTTTAGGTAGACTTTTCGCGCTTCATGGAGCTGAAAGGCGTCTTCTCGCAAGGATGAAGCTTCCTTAGTCCTAGCTTGACCAGAGTAGCGTGAATGCAGGTTATCAAATTCCTTCTGCGTATTGTGAAGGTTTCGTCTAGTCTCCCTGAACGATCGGAGGTCGTTATGCAGAAACATCCTGACAGGTTCTACCATATTCGCTTGAATCTTCTTAATCCCAGTTATGGTTGACATCCAGAGCTCCTTTGCACCGTCGCCATATCTCTTCATTGCCAGCAGTGTGTAATCATGGTCAATGACGGCCTCAGAAAGGTGAGTAGGCGGTGTCGTCTGTGCAAGGAATCCATTGACTATAGACTCAAAATTTCCAATCTCCTGAGACAGCTTTGAAGTACACTTTACGTACCCTTCTAGCCATTTCTCAACAAGGTCGAATTGCTCGGAAAAATGAGTTACCCCGGACCTAAATGTTGGAGAATCAAGGGCGGCTTCCTTCAAACCCACAGGACTGAGCACGGATTAGCGGGCGATCCGTTGGAAAGGAAATACATATCGGCTTCATACATGAGAGTTATTGGTCTGCCCACTTGGATGAGGGGAGGAATATCGGCCATATTAGGCACGGTTTCGCAGTAGTCAGGGCTCTCCACGAAGCTGGTAATCTGGAAGGCGTTGAGAGCTTCATCCCCTCAAAAGACCTCTCGCGCAAGATGGGTCCATTCTGATCTTCACAGTCAATGGCACTGCTGATATACCAGCAGATCGCGATATTAGCGGGTTTGGACTCTGCGGATGGCCGAGGTTGTCCCGAGGTCTCTAGCTTTGGTGGGTTTAGGATAATTCTCTACAATCCATGGCCCATTCTCAAATCACCGTTCGAGATTGCTGAAAATTGCGGTAGACCACCCCTACAGAAGCTGAGAACAGAGATACTATCTGTCATCTTCACTGATTCTGAGATGCCACGAGACTGAGTGTCGTGGCGAAGATGGGTTCCCGTAGAGGTTCCAAAGTTCTTCTTGATATCAAACTACCAAATTCTGAGCAAGTCGACGATGAAAGGCCTGCAAAGCGACTGAAAGCACTCTTAGAGGAAGACGATTCCTCTAATGAAGAATACAAGGTGCTCAGTCATGATAAAGAGGTGCTTGCATGGAATGACGAATCAGAAACAGGTGGTCACTGTTTCAAAGTCAACCATGAGTTTGCCAGACGCTTCGAGCACAATAAGAAGAGAGAGGAGCTTCATAAGCGTAAGCAGCGCTGTGTCCAATCCCACCGGCATCACATACTGATCAAACCAGTCCAGGAGAAGTACGGCAACGATGTTAGTGCTGGATTTACGCGTAGGGTGGGGCCAAACCAGGACGACGGTATGGGGAAAGGATCTTTTACAGAGTCAGAGTCAGAGTCAGAGGAGGAGGATGACGAGGGTATTCTGGCATCTGAGGCTCTGGATAAGCAGATACAGGATACTCTTGAGGCGATCCGGAGGAAGGACCCTCGCGTCTACGATGAGGGAGCGAAGTTTTTTACGGACTTAGATGACGAAGCTCAAGACAGCAAAGACCTAAAGACCAAATCCGAAAAGCCTATGTATCTTAACGACTACCACCGAAGAAACCTACTCGAACGTGCCGCATCCGATCAGGTACAAGACGGCGGACCTATAAGTTATGCACAGCAGCAAGATGATCTCAAAAATGTGATCGTGAAGGAAATGCATGCCGCGGCGAATGAGAGAATTGGCTCGGGGGTAGATGAGGGTGGTGACGATGACAGCGACGACGAATTCTTAGTTCGAAAGCCTTCCACACCACAAAAAGAGAATCAAAACAGCCAATTGCAGGTGAAAGCGCCAAAGGTAGACCTCGAGGCCGCGGACAAAGATCCGGAAGCTTTCTTATCGAATTTCATGACCGCAAGAGCATGGGTCCCAGCGGCCGGGACCACTTTCCAGCCATTCGAGTCCGATGACGAGGAAGAAGATCGCCGAGCTGAGCTCTTTGAGGAGGCGTATAATATGCGCTTCGAAGATCCGCAATCTGCTAATGAGAAGCTCCTCTCTCATGCAAGAGACGCGGCAGCAAAATATTCTGTGCGGAAAGAATCTGCAAATCCTAGAAAGAGGGCTCGAGAAGCTGAGCAGGCGAAAAAAGAGGCGGCAAGGCAGACCCGTGAGGAAGAAAAAGCCCGTTATCGGAAGTTGAAGGTTTCTGAAGTTGAAGACAAGATTCGAAAAATTAAAGATGCTGCAGGGTTGCGGGGCAAGTCACTCCAGGAGCAGGATTGGTCCGCTTTCCTTGACGAAGGCTGGGATGATGAAAGATGGGAGCAAGGGATGCGAAAGCGCTTTGGTGACGATTACTATGCCGATCATGATTCGAATGACAGTTACGAAGTGGAAGGGAAGAGTAAGCGGAAGATTAAGAAGCCTAAATGGGAGGACGACATAGACATTGATGACCTCGTACCTGGCTTTGATGCAGCAGAAGTCGAAGGACCTCAATTCTCGTTAACAGATGATGAATCCACTGCTGGTGGAGCTCCAACGGAAAGTCGTTATTTTAGCGACCCGCAGTCAGTCGCGAAATCCAAATCGAAACCAAAGTCCGAGAAGAGACGTGAAAGGGAGGAGCAAAAAAAGAGAGCCCGGCTTGAACGCCGCAAGATCGAAGGGCTTGTTGATGAATCCATGAAGGTGGATGAAACTCTATCCAATTTCAGCAAGAAACATGCAAGTCATTTCCGCTACAGAGACACTTCACCAATAGCATACGGTCTTACGGCACATGACATATTAATGGCCTCAGACAGTCAGCTTAATCAGTACGCAGGACTCAAGAAGATGGCTCCCTTTAGAGACTCGGACAAGAAAAGGAAGGATAAGAAACGGTTGGGAAAAAAGGCACGGCTACGGCAGTGGAGGAAGGAGACCTTTGGCAATGAGGAGGGACCACAAAAGACGCTTGCTGAGGTGCTTGCCGGGCAGGATATGGCAGATCAAAGACCAAAGCCTAAAGATGCCAATGGGATTGATATCAGGGAAGGCAAGAAGGCACGTTCAAGGAAGAGCAAGTCATCCGGCGCTTAACGATAGCTATCATTTGATATCAAAAGCTTGGACATATTGTATATGGGCATCAACTGTCTCAGTTTCTGTAGACAATTCTTTGTGACCTGAAGTGTCGCCGAAGAAGTGCTTCACACAATGAAAGAAATCTGAAGGTCGGGATATACCGGAAGAGGATGATCTGAATTCAATTTTTTGAGCTGTATTCCCATTGTAGACTAGGCCACTAGTGGCTTGGTATCCCTCTACCAGAAATTTCCTTCTGTCAAACTCATCTCACAACATTTGTGAACACTATCGACGACCTACGTCTTGACCACTCCACTCCACTCCGCTCATTCTTTTCAATCTACCATTCCTAGAGCCTCAGTCCCCTGAAATACCGCTACGATGCCTGAAGGAGAGTTGGATCAGTCCAAGAAGTCCTTTATGGGGTAGGTCTCACCTTGATCCCTTTCTATGTGTCCTGCAACCACGCAAGACGGATTGCACTGGCAAGAAGTCATTAGACTCTTTGCCTCCCCCACGAGCTTGCCCTTTGACTTAAGTTGCTCTCTGATCAATAAAAGCTGACCTCTTGATAGCATGCCTGTAGGTCTCCAGCTTCCGTCAAATGTTGCGCGATATCGCAATGCCTTCATCGAACCATGTCAATGGGATATTATGCTTCAGTCCAGTTTCTGAAATTTCGTTTTCCTCATCGAGACGATTACTTTTCAAGCTTGGCCATGCGATTGCGCCAGATTGAAGGACTTCTCATTGCACTAAGCGTCCGAGGCTAACAAGCTATGATAACAGGGTTTTGTTGTGGATTTCTTGAGTATGTAGCTCAAATCATCTAAGCATACACAAATTCTACCAAATCCGCGAAAGAGCTGGACGATGGCAGCCAATACGAGAATACTGCGCCAGTTACAGAGGTGAAAAAGGTTCTGATTAACTGACGGCTTGTTATAGTGGGTGGTGTGTCTGCTGCGGTCTCTAAAACCGCTGCTGCTCCAATTGAGCGAGTCAAGCTCCTCATCCAAAATCAAGTAAGCAATATCTCTCGACCCACCCTGGAGTAGTCCTGTAAGCAGCATTACGCAGTGGGGCTTGGGATTGATTTTACATTTTATGCTTCCAGCTATGAGCACTAAGCTGATGAGGACTCCTTGATCTTCCTCGGCCTTGAAACTGCCAGCTGCGTGGTTCACTAGCCGTGACTCGCACTACTGTACTCAAAACGTTTACTAATATTTACTCGCCAACAGGATGAGATGCTGAAATCTGGACGCCTTGACCGCAAGTACGATGGGATCATCGAGTGTTTTAGGCGCACAACTGCCAATGAGGGAGTGGTATCATTGTGGCGTGGCAATACAGCTAATGTTATCCGATACTTCCCAACCCAGGCCCTGAATTTCGCTTTCCGCGACACCTACAAGTCCATGTTCGCGTTCAAGAAGGAGCGTGATGGCTACGCGAAATGGATGATGGGCAACTTGGCCTCCGGCGGTGTAAGTAGCCTGCGGGCTGGTACGAATGAGTTCTTCTCAAACTGATGGTCACAGGCCGCTGGTGCTACGTCCCTCCTTTTCGTGTACTCATTGGACTACGCCCGTACTCGTCTAGCAAACGATGCCAAGAATGCAAAGACTGGTGGAGACCGTCAGTTCAACGGTCTGGTGGATGTGTACAAGAAGACTCTCGCCTCTGACGGTATCCTTGGTCTCTACCGTGGTTTTGGTCCCTCTGTCGCTGGTATCGTCGTCTACCGTGGTTTGTACTTCGGAATGTACGACTCCCTCAAGCCTGTCCTCCTCGTCGGCCCCCTCGAGGGTAATTTCTTGGCCTCATTCTTGCTCGGCTGGAGTGTCACCACTGGTGCCGGTATCTGCTCGTACCCTCTTGATACCATTCGTAGGCGTATGATGATGACTTCTGGTGAAGTGAGTTGCAATCGCGAAACTCCTAGTCCCGAGACTTTTTTACTAAAACCATAATTAGGCCGTCAAATACAAGTCTTCCCTGGATGCCGGTCGCCAGATCATTGCCGCTGAAGGTGTCAGATCTTTGTTCAAGGGTGCTGGTGCCAACATTCTCCGTGGTGTCGCTGGTGCCGGTGTGCTTTCGATCTACGACCAAGTCCAATTGCTCATGTTCGGCAAGGCTTTCAAGGGTGGATCTGGTTAAGTGCACTATAACGCTTCTGGCATTCCGGCATAGATGGACTACTTGGGCTACAAGCTGCTGCAGTCCATCTGGGCTGAGGTTTGCGATACGTGGTGGAAAATCGGTGACGGTTGAGGTGTGAAGGGGTGATCATTCAGGTGGTTCAGCTGATGCTCCTGATGCTGTACTATTCAAGCTGGCGACTTTTATACACATGTACTTCTGTATCTTGCACTGTCACAACTCCGCTTGGTTCTTCTTCCCTTTATCGGTCTGGTCCGTTCTATGGAAATAGATTGCATATCGAGAGGTAGACTCATCCGTTCTAATCACTAGCTTGCTCAGTTCCTTTGGTTGACAGGTATCTGACCGAAGTCCTGCTGTTTCATGCTGAAACGCTGTGCACGGCCGGATGACGTACGGCGTAGGAAGGTCTCCCCTTGCTTCAGGTGTATAATTCGCATGCCTCATGATGACTAGTGATCTATCCGTCTTCATGTCCGTACTCAAAATCAAAGTTCCTTTTAATAATCCAATACCCTATACATTATTATGGCAGTACGAATCCACACAGAGGACCCTATAAATCCAGCGAAAGCCGGCGGCATCACACCACAGACAGTGCAGAGTTCACAGGAAGGAAACCCCTCGCAGCCGGAACAAACCATCACACCTTCCCCTTACGTGTACCCATCGGCTCAGCCTGGGGCAGCTGCCCCAACGCCCACGAGCACTATACCACAAAGCTCCAGCTATGGTCCACCAGCTCCACAGCCGGGAGCAACACTTGTCCCACCCCCGCCCACAACCACCACGCGGCGGCCCAGCGTGCCACCCCCGCCCAAAGCTGGCGAGAAGCCATTACCACCAGAGCACTACGTGCCAGTCCACTCTACGCTAGCCCAACCTCAACCGTATCCTTCTCAAATGTTGCAATCGCCGGTGGATGGCCCCTTGAGGGCCCTCCCGCCCGCGTCTACGACTTCTACGAGTAGGCAACCTTCCTTCACCCCTTCGGCCCAACCGAGCAATATCCCATCTTCCACGGACATGCCCGCACGAGCAAGCCTCGAGCATCCACCGGGCTACGTGCAGAATCCCTTTGCGTCAGACATGACGCCGGATCAGCGTTTTAAGGCTCAACAACAAGACGAGAACCGGTCTGACACTCTGCCGTCGTTGGGGTATGTAGACAATTCGAAAGGGGCGAGGCCAGGGTTGGAGGAGGATCAGACCGTTTGGGGGACGGCGAAAAAGTGGATGAAGGAGACGGGAGAACAGGCTGGTAAGCTTGGGGAGGAGGTATGGAGTAAATTTGGTGCAGAAGATTAGGGCATTATCATCTATCCAGGGGAACGAGCATGTCAGTAGGATGTCAGGTGACAGGTCACTATTGAGGTACGGTCGAATACCAACGAATACTTCGAGCACTTGACGCTTGATTTGCTTTAGCGTACCTTCCAAAAGCATGCAAAGCTTGGCGTGTCGAGCGTCATTTCTTCTTAGCCAAACAATAAGTGACGGCAAGATAAATGGAGATATCAGCTTACGACCCTTTCTAGAATAGGAATGTCGTTCCATATTAAAGAGTCCACCTCTTGCATGCACATCAATCACGTATGCTTTGATGGGAGTTTGGGATACAACTTGAGGACTGCTCACGAGTTCGTTGATAATAATCCACCCAATTTCTCAGTGATGATTTATCTTATGAAATTCCAGAATCTCGAGAGTTTTTTGCTATGGCAGTTCTTTTGTGGCATAAGGGCGGCAAGGGGCCGTTACACCACCCCCTAGTGTCTCGGAAATGCAAGGGCGCCAATAATACTTAAAGTACAATCCTTGGCTCTCCCTCAAACGTTCTCTCCTTTTTTTATTAACCAAGTAATCGCAATCAAAGTACAGTCAAAGAATCATATCTACATCAAGGTACATCTTTCGAATTTACTTCCGCGGGCAAGCGCCACGAGCGCCTTTGTAAAACTCCTATTTCATCTTCACTCTAAGCAGCATCTTGCTCGCCCAAGAGCTCCACCATGATACCTCCTACAACGTTAAATAGGACTTGCCACTTACACACAAGTTCCCTCTGTTGAGTTTGCTCAGCGTACCTTCATTCTTCCTATTTCTGCAGGGCAAGAAAGTGGAATCAGCCTGTGGGCAATACCCGTGTTGGTGTGTTGGAGACCAAGTTTGTCCACGGTGCGGGACGGGACAGGTCTTGCACACCTTCATGAGCAACGGACCGCCTCAGGGTAGAAGTTCCAGCGTTCGACAAGTGAGCCGATCCAAGTGACCTGTTCCAAAAGTTAACACCCAGGCATGGCCTTTACTCGACAATTCTCCGGCTTCCTAGCCATTTCTGCAGCAACCCTCTTCTTGGTGGGCTTCTTCCTCTTTGGCAGCAACTTCAATAGACAATTCTCCTACAAGTCTCTGCTGTTCTCCAAGCCCATCCTTAATGCCGATAACAGCGGTGGTGTTAAAGTCAACGATGTTTCCATGAATCCTCTTAGTGTTGCAATCGCGGAGACCACGGGATACCACGATGAAGTCGTTGCAGCGTTCGTACACTCCTTTGGCTCGCAGATGAACACAAACTTGAGCCTCTTCCAACAAAACCAACGCTATGGTATTGAGAGGATAATGCAGGACTTCAAACTTCACAACCCAGTCCCAGCATCACATTCGCCCGACATGCTGCTCGCCGAGGATACTGCCAATTTAGATGTCCTGGTACTTACAACATGCGAGTATGACCGGATCAAGCTTGCACATCGACTCGAGGCTTTGCTGAAAGAAGCCAAGACGCACCTATTCTGCGTCGTCCACCACGCCGACCATTGGGCAAATGAGGACCACGAAAATTTCCTCCGTCCTTGGGCTGAGAAAGGGCTTGTGGATTTTGTCACGCTTTCCCAGCACACAGCGACCTTCCTCCGAGAGAACGGCATAAGTGCGTGGAAAACCAAACCTCCAATCAGACCCTTTGCTCCCGTCTTCCCGGTCAACCTCCCCAGATTACCAAATTCCGTTGACGCAGACAAAGAGGAGCTTGGGTTTGGACTTCAGGGACTCTACGAATCGACAAGACGAGACTACAAATCGATCTTTTCTCATCTTCAGGAATTCATAGACTCGAGGTCATCGGAAAGAGATGGAGAGTTGAACTCGAACGTCACCCTTCATCTGCTAGGCCAGGGAATCCACCCCGAGGTCCCAAGCGGTCTGACCTCGCACGTCAGTTTCGACGAGTCACTCGATTATGATGAATACTACTCCATTCTCTCCCGCACTTTCGCGCTTCTACCTGCTTTCGCCAACGACCAATACCTCGATCGCAAGGCTTCGAGCACGGTGCCTGCTGGGCTGATTGGGGGTACACCTTTGGTTGCGACTAAAGAGATCTTAGCGGCGTATAGCTATTTGCCGGAGGATGCGGTGTACCTGCAGGGAAAGGAGGAGACGGAGTTTGACGTTATTGGGAGGGTGTTGAAGAACCCCGGACAGGATCGGATTGAGAAGATGCAAACAGTGAGGGATACCTGTGCAGAGCTCGTCGAGAGCAATGCTCGATTGGTTGAAGGGTGGATCAAAGAGATGACAGCGGAAGGGCATGCGGAAGGGCATGCAGAAGGGCATGTCGGACGGTGAGATGCCGTAGAGGTGCAAAAGCTGGTGGACTTGTATTTGTCGCTGTTTGCCACGAGATTTGATACCCACGTCCGCCGTGCAAATTGATGCCTTGTACGGTAATATATATGGATAGAAGACACGGCTTCTGTGCGGTAGAGCATGGCGCCTGGAGTCCCAATCAAACCAGCATTTTTGATTATTGGTACTTCGTAGTCATGGCTTTGGTAATAATCGGCTATAAAAGGCTCCGACTGCCAAGGTCTGGTTCATGAATGTAGTGCTGTGGTTCTTGTGCAGATTGTGAGTACAGAAGAACTATATTGCACCTAAACCTTTCTTCTAGGCTTCCAAGACTCTGCCTCGTCCAGACTCCAGGAACTCTAGCCTTGTTATAGGGTTGCGCCACCAAACTACACAACATGCCATGCTTCAGCCCTCCATATTACCTTTTCTCCGGGCAATCATGTCTGTCTTCAAATATCAATCTTCTCCCTCTTGTATGCGACTTCAAAATGTAAATAATATAAATCATCCTGTGGTCACCAGCTGCCTTCATCCTCAACTTGCCCGTTCCTGACATTGGGCTCCCACCAAACCCACATCACAGAACCGGCGATAATCTACAATCTAACGTTTGTATCGCCCAGCGAACCGTTACCACGCGAACATCGGGCATTGAGCCCTATGGGGTCCACCAGCGCTCCGGGTTGGCCAACCATAGAGGCTCAAGAGTATGCTGCCGCGGAGAGCATGTTGCAACACTCCCGTTCCGCCAGAAGCAATACCCAGACGCTCAATGGATTTGCTATGCCCGAGGTTCAAAGTTACGGTCTCGAGGCTACACATGCACAATCACAAATGATGGGTCCAGGGCCAGGTCAACCGTATCCACCTCCTTTCAGAACTCGTTTCCACGCTACCAGTGCGCAAGAGCAGAACCCAAGCTTCAAAGATTCCATTGAAAGGGGGATGCCCTCCTCACGGGACACTCAGGGTCAATTCGATGAACAACAATCGGCCTCGTTTTCCGAAGTGTCTCAAGGACGGGATTCATTTACGTCTGAGAAGAGTCACCGAGCGAATTCTCGCGCTGCAGGAAGAAATGCGCACAGCCAAAGAAACAGTAGCCTAGAGGTGTCGGAACCCACAAGCCCTGCCAGCACACGAGAACACAGAGATCCCCATTTGGATGGACATGCCGCCTGGACAAAACAATCGAATAGGGAAAATGTGGGGCGGCACGATATCAAAGAAGAGGCAGACAAGAAACCTGCCTGGAGCGAACTCAAGACTAAAGCGGGCAAAGAGCGCAAGAGGCTGCCATTGGCCTGCATCGCCTGTCGGCGCAAGAAGATACGCTGTTCGGGCGAGAAGCCAGCCTGCAAGCATTGTCTCAGGTCAAGGATACCGTGCGTCTATAAAGTTACTACAAGAAAAGCGGCACCGAGAACTGATTACATGGCTATGTTGGACAAGCGCCTCAAGAGAATGGAAGAAAGGGTAATTAAGATCATCCCAAAGGAAGAAGCGGAGGCAGTACCAAGAGCAGTAATCAAACCTTCTGCCGCTGCAGCTCAAGCAAACAGTGGAAAAAAAAGGAGTATTGAGGAGGCATTTGGACCACAGCTGGACGAGTGGGCTGATTCAAAGTCCACTACTCAACCAGCTAAGGCCCAAGGTAACCATGAAAGCAAAGTCAATACAGAAGGTGCAGAGCATCTACCCACACCAGAACTTCAGGACCATCTGGCAGAAGTTTTCTTTGACAATCTATATGGGCAATCATATCACTTGTTACACAAGCCGAGTTACATGCGAAGGTTACGGTGCGCAATCTATCTCCTCCTTCCGTTTTGCATCTACCTCGCTAAATAGTCGATAGTGCTGGCACGCTGCCTCCTGTCCTTGTCCTTGCTGTGTGCGCGGTGTCTGCTCGCTTTTCGACACACCCTGAGTTGAATACAGAACCAGCCTTCTTGCGAGGCGAGAGCTGGGCTGGCCCAGCACGTGACATCGCCCTACGTCGTTACGATGAGCCGAATATTACTACCCTTATTGTACTTTTGCTACTTGGTCTTCATGAATTTGGAACATGCCAGGGTGGAAGAAGCTGGATGCTTGGCGGTATGGCCACGAGAATGGCGTATGCACTTCAACTCCATCGAGAATTGGATCACGATCCGCTGGGACGGAAGACTGAGAACAAGTCTGAGCTTAGCTTCACCGATCGGGAAATTAGGAGGAGGACTATGTGGGCTTGCTTCCTCATGGATCGTTTTACATCCTCCGGGACTGAACGACCAATGTTTGCGGACGAAGATATTATCAAGGTGCAGCTGCCTGTTGAAGAATCCAGGTTTCAAATGGAGATACCCGGGCCCACGGAAAGCCTGGACAGCCGAGTACCAAACCCTGTCAAGAGTGAAACTGGTCAAGTGTCAGACCTAAAAGGTAATATGGGAGTAGCCGCGTATATGATCCGCGTAATAGTCCTGTGGGGTCGCGTCATCAAGTATCTGAACATGGGAGGAAAAGAAAGGGATGGATACCCTATCTGGGACACCAAATCCCAATATGCTGAGCTCAGGAGACAGGTCAGCGACTTCAAGACAACATTACCTACAGATCTTCAAAATACTCGAGAAAACCTGAAGAATCACGCTACCAAGAGATTGGGGAACCAGTTCCTTTTCATGCATATAGCTTCAAACCAGGTGGTATTGTTTCTGCACCGCTTTGCCATACCCACTGCTCCGGGAGGACGAAATCCAAAGGAGATACCAAAGGCTTTTCTGGCCGAAGCAGTGCCGGCAGTCCTTGACGCGGCTAGCCAGATATCGGTTCTGATAAATGACGCTATTGAATATCATGCCGTTGCGCCATTTCTTGGCTACTGTGCTTACATGTCGAGCATCATACATGTATGGGGTATCTTTTCCAAGAATAGATCCATCGAAGCGTCGTGCAAGAGACATCTTACCAACAATGTCAGATACTTGGGCAAGATGAAGAAGTACTGGGGAATGTTTCACTTCATGACCGAGAACCTAAAGGACATCTACCGCCAGCACGCGGATGCGTCCCAGAAAGGGTCGAGTGAAGTGGCACGTCAAGACGATACTGTCTTTCAGTATGGGGACTGGTTCCAGAAGTATCCACACGGCGTCTCAGAGGCCGATTATCAGGATCCAGCCGTTAAGATCAAAGAGGAACCTAACAGCGATGCTTCCCTAAGTCATGGAAAAGACCTCCAGAGCGTGGAAGACTTCTTCCACACCCACTCGTCACCCTCTCGCACCGCACAGCCTCGAAAGTCCGGCAGGAAGAGTGCCAAGCCTGCTTCGCAACCAGAGGAACCACCCCAGCAGCAGCTCCAGCAGCCAGATTTTCACAACAGTGCTGCCCAACAAGGCATGCTCCCCCTCTCCGTGTCTCAGCCACCTATGGATATCTCGGCGTTTGTCGACCACCCACCTCAGCTCTACCCCCAACCTGGCTCCAATTCCTTCTCTCAAGGCTACGACATGCTCCCACTTGCAACTCCCGCCAACACCGCCCTACTTCCTCAGCTCGACCGCCAGCTCGTCTACGGCGCTTACGCCGGCAACGATCCCACTGGCTCCTCTTCTGCTTCTGCTCTCAGCGCATTGACCAGTGGCCTTCAGGATCCCCAAATCACCCAGCAAGGCTTGAACGATCCGGCCACTTCCCTGTGGGATAATCCGTTGGACCTGCCGCCGCAGACGCAACAGCAAATGCTGGGTCCAGGTGGATATTTGGGTGACCTGCAAACGAGTGCGTGGTTCATGCCCTTCAACCTGAACCCTCCGGAGATTGGGACCGTTGGTGATGATTTTGGAAGGGGCTTTGGAGGGTTCGGAGGAGGTGGTGTCTAATTCTCTGGCCCTGGTGTCCGACCTTTCGGCTGCATGTCACCAAGGATTTCTTTGCTGATTAAAATACACGACTGAACTAACACGACTTGCGATCTGAGCCTGAGCGCTCATCACCTGTCGTTGGTTACGTTTCTTCGATTTCGGTAATTCCAAAGCTCATTTTCATTCATATATATATTTACTCTTGTAATTTAATACACAAGACTTGGCACAAAGAGGACAGTGTCCGCAAGACCGAACCCCAGCTCGGTGCTCACAGGGTCCCGTCCAATTGTGCAGCCGTACTCTTCCTCCCCCCCCCCGGCCCCGTTCCTGACCCCTTCAATCCAACCGCTTCGCTACAGGGGAGGAGCGAAGCTTCTCCACTTGATTTTTTTCCCGTCATTCATACATAACAATGACTTGACTTACCCATGCCAGGCGCCCCAACCCCACCATGCTCTCCGCCATATGACGGTTTTCATCGTCGGAATGGAATGAAGTATGTATGCGTGGAGCGCGCTTGCGTTGATTTGTAGAGGTGCGTATGATGTTATGTGGCTGATTGGGAGAGTGGGGGAAGAGTGCAATGGAAGCTTGGGGGGGTTGGAAGAGAGGTGCGGTTTGGGAAAGGGTGTTTGTGGGGTTGGGGGGGGAAGGGAAAAAAGAATGAGTGGTCGGGGGGGGTGTCGGGGGATGTTTGGGTGGTAATGGGTTGGTAAGAGGGAAGGTGGTGGAATGGTGGATGCTTGTATTGGGGTTTTCAAATGCATTGGGATAGCAGGGATATGGGTGTGCGTGATTGCATACGGCGGACTGGCAGAAGGCGTGCTGTGGGAAGAGCTAGGAAAATGGTAAAGGGGAGAGGGAACAGGGAAGGTTGAGGGAGGGAGAGGTTGTCTGGAGCGAGAATGAAGATGAAAGGAGAGGAACGATCGGGAAGAGGAGAGAAAAGGTGGAGTTGGTGTGGGAAAGCTGTTGATGATATAGATAGACGTTGTCCGGGTGTCAAGCTGAAGAGAATCTCGTGAGCCATGGAGGGAAATGATGAAGGCGGAGAAAAGCGCTACGTGTGATCTCGAAGTCTGCCGTACAATGTGCATCCAATATTATAGATGTAAGATGCTCCGCCGCTTTCCAACGGCTTTAGTACTTTCTGAAGGGGCAGAACTCCAACCGCATTTCCGTTGCAGCGGTTTTCGAGCTCCGTAACGTCTTATCGTCCTCTGCTCCCACCCTACTCCATAAAAGTCTGGGGATTGCCGCCCAGATCCAACGTATGTGCAGTGGTCTGTTTCCTTCTCTTCTTTTTCTCGATGTGAAAAGGCTGTCAGTCTTGATTTCGTCGCATTGAGAGGTTTGGTACGAGAGCCAGGGAGGACGGTGGTAGGTTTGGAGAGCGCAAACCCTCATTGTTGGCATGATGGATGATGGATTAAGAGTGGTCAGCCAACGTACTCAAAGGTGGGCGTCGATGTTAATGGTGTGGGGCGACAGATCGGTAGACTAAGATAAACGTCGAGATATCGATCGAGGCATGATGCCTTATAAGGAGTAAGGAAGTCTACTTTGGCATCTTGGATATTTGTACTCATACCAGAAACTTATAGCTTCGGAATCGTTTCCAGAAACAGGCCTTCTCATGGGCTTTTGGTGGTGAAGAAGAACTTCCTCTTTACAATGACCAATACTTTGTCCGCATACGACTAGAAGCAGATATGATCATTTGCGTCCATGGCAAGGTACTACCCCTCGTTCACCAGGTCCGTTTGGCGCCAAAAGATAAAGAACCAAGGCGCGTACGAGTACATGCATACGCTCGCCTTAGTCCTTGAGCCCCGCTAATTGGCCAGCATGGTATTTTCAGGACGAATCCTGGAATCTGATACCATGAAGGCGGAAGGTGTGCTCAGCCGTCAGAAGAAATTATTATGAAGCGAAGATGCAATCTCGCCGGCCATACTCCGTATGGCCGTCGTTGTAGGGCTTCCATGCGCCGGCTTCTGAGGTCGCTTGCTGGCACGCTGCATGACGCCTAAGCCCGAAGCATTGGCTATTGGGCACGGACTCCCGGAGGACTGCAATCTTGTTTCAGTTATCATCGTGCATGGTACCTGTGATAGTCGTTGTACGATGGTTCACCGGTTGGGTTGGAGATGGATGTTTGATTAGGCGATGCTCGGACATGTAGGACGGTTGGAACTTGGAGATCGATGTTTCGATAGCTGGAACAAGCGCGTAGTATAAGAGTAAGTAACGGTTACGGCAAGACCGCGAGAGTAACGGAGAAGCCTCCTCTTTAAGCAAGACCATCCAGGTGGGCTTCTGAATTTCAGACAGCATTTGGCCTGCTGTTAAGGCCAAGTATTGACTAAGGTACCTTATCTGTTTCCAAAGTCAAGGATTCAGACCATATCATATCATTGGTGATGATGATTGACCGCCAGCTTGCCTATTGCCGACGTGTAATCGTGCGTTCTCTCAAAGTCAAAGTCTGCAAAAATCAGTTGCTTGCCGTTGTCAACATGATACGGGATACATACCAAGCTGGCAACGTTGTACCCAGTACATGGATCTAGATCCGATAGGGTAACTGTCAAATGCATGGGACTTGTCTTGCGGTTCTAGGCAGGTGTTAGGCCGTTTGGAGTTTAGCTTCACAGGCTAACATCGGTTCGCATCTTCATCATTCAATCTTCATACTATTTTTTTGATTCTTTTTCTTCTTGATAAAGCAGATTAATGATCATCATCAGTTAACCTGGAAATAAAGGATAGATGTTATCTACTAATGCTGCATTCATCCCATCTTGGATCATTGACTTGCATCCTGCAGCTGTCAAATCCCGTTCAATCCGCTTACTACCATTGCCCGTAGAGCAAAGATCCGTTGAGAGCCTGACCATGTACCCATCCTCCGAAGCGCCGACAAGATTTCCCTTACAATTTTCAGCGCACCTGTTCACAAGGCCTCGTGCTCAAGTCCGCGGCGGCACATAAAAAGTCCCGAGACCCAAGCCGTCTCCATTGATTTGCTTTCCGAGGGCGCGCGCATACATGCAAACCAGAGTCGCTAGGGAAAGCATGACCTCAGCTATGCCGGAAAACCGTGAAGCTTTGCCTAAGGACCAGACAGCATATTCCCGCAGTCCCACGAATCATGCAGCTTAGGCCTGAAAATAGAAGTACAAATCACCAGTCCTCGGATTGGAGTCGCGGGGGCAAGCCTATCAACTCTCACAGCTGTTGAACGGAAGCGACTCAAGCTTGATTGTCTATGTCAATGCCTCCGTGCATACTTTACGCCTGTACCTGCGCCAGGAGATGGGACCCTTCGGAGAATCACGACTGGCATTGGTAGGTGACCGGAAGATCTGCTGCAAGAGGACCGCAGCGAATGACGCACATGGGCTCAAGATGGTAGCTCAACCCGTAGCTCAAGAGGTAACCAGTACAACGGCTATTTCCCTTTCAAGTACAAGTACCTCTTCCCCACAATCCAGTCTCTTATAAAACCTTCCTCCGCACTCAGTTTACTTCACACAAATTCTACCGTTACCTCTCTATCATCTTGTGCTTTGCAAGACGTCTGCTCCAAGGCTCATTGCTTTCATTATGTATCTTCCATCGTCGTTGATCTTCGCCCTCCTTGCTCCCTTGGTATCGGCGAAGCACTGCCAGAGCTTTTCTGTCCCAGTCACCGTGTTGGCCCGCAACGGGGTTTTCAATGTGCCTACCTTGCGGAACAATCACGATGCCACAACCTTCTTTACAAACTTCACGAATCCTGCAGGCAACTTCTCCAACGAGGTCCTACTTGGGTATCAAACCATCGAACACACGTACGACATCAGTGTCAAGTTCTGCCGGCCAAACGCCGGCTATGGACCAGATCCAACCGTGCAGTTTCTCACCCATGGCATCGGTTTTGACAAGAAGTAAACCAAGTCCCATTTCGCATAACGCATACCTTGCCCTTTCGTCGTGCCTTCACACTTGTAAACTTGGATGCGGATTGGACGGCGCTGATACGCAGACTTCAGTTACTGGGACCTTCCCTTTCACTCCTGCAACTATAGCTATGTAGATGTTGCTGTTGATGAATATGGGTTTTCAACTCTCGCCATCGATCGTCTTGGGATCGGACATTCTTCAATTGCGGATCCTCTCAGCATCATACAAATACCGGCAGAGCTGTCAGCCATCTACGAGTTGACAATGATGCTTCGTCGTGGCCATCTACCGAGAGTTCCGCATGCTTTTTCAAAGATCGTCCACGTTGGCCATTCCCTTGGTTCCATCCTCACCTACAATCTTGCAGCCATGTAGAGTTCCACCTCCTTCTGCCGCTCAAGGTCAAACCCTATAGAGACTGACAGAATACCAGGTACCCTACCGCCAGCGATGGGCTGATCCTCACCGCCTTCACCCAGGACCCGGCGTATATAGGTGCAACCTTCAACGATTGGGCCAGCCAATTGGCTCGTAACAATCAGCCAAGATTCAGACATCTTCCCAGCGGGTACCTCACGTGGGCGAACGCCACCAGCAACGAAGAAACCTTTCTCGATCCAGGTTTCTTCGACCCGGCCATCCTTCGGTTCTCCGAATCGACCAAGCAGCCTTTCACCACGGGCGAAGTCCTCACCCTTGGCGGTTCTCCTCCCACGGTACCACATTTCAAAGGACCCGTCCAGGTCCTCGTCGGCGGTGAGTCGTGCACCAAAATCCGCGTTTCCACTACTTACCTTACCTACTAATCACCTATATCTAGATCAAGACTTCATCTTCTGCGGCGGCGACTGCTCCGGGCCGAAATCCGACCCCGGAGTCGCAGGCGCGAGCTCGATCCCAGGCGCAGTCGCAAAGGCCTTCCCGGCATCGAGGGCCTTTGAAGCATACATCCAACCGAACACGGGCCACGGCATCAATTTGCACTACAACTCCACGGCCGCTTACAAAGTCACGCAGGAATTCTTGATCGCGCATGGTTTGGGACCGGGGAAACCCAGCTGGGGTAGCAAAGCCGTTATGAATGGATCCGCTGGTGGAAGGGGTTGAAAGGCTTTCTTTATGAAGGAAGGAAGGGGAAAGGAATGAGATGAGATGTTTGATGACCGTTTTACGTATTTCCTTAGCCTCTTTGAATATACCCCCATCGTTGGATAGATTAGATGTCCTGGTGCTAGCTGGTATGCAGTTTCCTGGATACCTACTTTAGATCGGACTAAAAGAAGACAGATTCCGGAACAAGAAAACTGAGTCCGAGCACAAGCGCTTCGCATCTTATCCTACTACAGAGTTCATTGCGCCGGCTGAATATCTACATGAATGTATATACTGACGAAACTGGCCTGATTGTCCAAAAAGTGCAGCTGCTTCAGCCCTGACCACGGTACAACACTGATGCGAAATAGACTGTTACTTCTTCGTCCTCTTCCCCCCCAAATGAGCGTCCAATGTCTCCTGTCCCTTCCTCTTCCTCTTCCCCGGGCTTTTCCCCTCATGATCCCCACCCTTCGTCTCCCCACCCAGCTCCGCCGCCTCGCCCTCGTCCTGATCAACACCCATATCCCCACTAGCCTCCTCCCCGCTCTTCGGCTTCGTCTCTCGCCCCATCTTATCACGATAAACCGCATCCTCTGCGCTCTTCCCCTCCGTAGGTCCCTCGGCCGAGTCCGGGAAGAGCTCGCGCCACGTGCCGTCTTTGACTTTGGGGTTGTCGCCGTAGAGGTTGATGTGGTATGCGCTCTTCATGGCGTCGATGCAGATGGTACGGCGGGCGTTGAAATCGAACATGGGTTTCGGGTAGAGCTTCATCCCTCCCTCTTCCGTCTCCTGGCCGTCGCCTTTGATCAAGCAGCCCGCTTTCTTCTGATCCGCTATAGGCGTTTTCCACGGCTCGTAGATGTATTTGTCCGGATAGTCCTTGAGTTCGGGACAAAAGTGCCGGACGAAGTCGCCCTTGGCGTCCGTCTTCTTGGGAAACGCAATGGGCGAATAGCAGCGGTAGAATTGCGAGTAGAATGCTGTGCAGGCGAGCCACTGCCAGTTACCGGTGTTGCAGGCGACTTCGTGGTCGATGAGCCATTCTTCAAAGACTTCGGCGCCACGCTCCCAGTCAATGTAGCAGCCGCCACGGGTGAGGAAGCAGGCGACGGCGTGGCGACCGAGATGGTGTATCCACCCTTCCAGTCTGAGTTGGCGCATCAGGGCGTCGATCCAAGGGAAGCCTGTCCTGCCCCATTTCCAGCGATCAAACCAGGTGTCCGCTTGGGAGCTATCGACGTGGTGGTCGCCGGTAATGAGACCATTAGACGGGTCGATTTTGGATGGCAGATGCCAGGGAATGAATCTGCAATGGCTGTTTCCGTATGTTTGAGCGAATGAATAGCCGAGAGCTGCTTGAGCTCCGAAATACATGTCTCTGAAGAGAAGCTGACCGAGTAGGTTGGTAGGTATGGTGCTTTGCTTGCCTTTGTACTCTTTAAGTACGTCTTTGACGCGCCAGTAGAGGAGTCGTACGCTGAGGGAGCCGAAGTGGTGATGTGGAGAGAGCAGGGTTGTTGACTGGGGGTCGAAGGCCGTAGGGGCGGTATCTGGCTTGGAGAATGTTGCTGTGTAGGTTTGATTTGAAATTATCTCGTCAAGAGCGCGAAGAGCGTGTGTTTCACCACCACGATGTTGGGTGGATGCCGGTTTTAGACCAAGTTCGGCAGAAGTAGGGACGGCGAAGTCACCTGCGGGTCCAGCTAGATGGATGTAGGAAGTTTCCTTGTCGTCCCGTTGGATATCGTTGATGTCGGGCTTTGGAGAGGGTTGTGTATGCTCGAACTCGAAGGATGTATCACCGGGGTCAGGGAGAGACTTCGGAGCTGGGAGTGGTTTTGCGACTTCGGTCAGCTTCTCCGCAGCCTGGAAAGTATCAGCACGGGTTCTTTCGTGTGACATTATGGGCCGTTCCCCGTACATGCTCCACCTGTGAAATGCTCATAGTCGGCTTGCCTCCATTCGCCTTCACCAGATCGTCCGGATCATATAGCGTCCTGCCCATTTTGACAATAACCTCCACTCCTGCATCTTTAGCTTGCTGAATAACATCCTCGTCTCTTTCTCGGGCATACGCATCCGTATCCTTCTCGAAGACCAGATGCGAGATGTTCCACGCCTTAAAAAGCTTTGTCAGCAGCGTCTGCGGTGCTTCCCGGAGGACAAAGAGCTTTGACTTGGGATTGAGCTTCGTGATGGAGGCCGAGAGGTCGGATTGACAGTCAAGTCTAGATAACAAGGCTTCTTAGAAAAAATTGGTAAAGCGACTATCCTGAAATGAAGGACGGTGGTACGTACAAATATTGCCATCTGTTCGGTCCTACCCTCGCACGGTATACATAATGTGGATCCCAGCACCATATCGGATACAAACATTGAGGCTTGAGATCAAGAGCAGCTTTCAGAGCTGGAGAATCATGTAATCGAAGATCAGTACGGAACCAGTAGAGCACCCTTGGCTTAGTCGGAGCCATCCTGAAGAGTCTATTCGAGACGTTGGAGTTGGGATGCTTGCGAGAGTTGCGCGATGCGCCAAAGCTGAATGAATGGAAGCCATAACTTTTTGTAGCGTTGTAAATGTGCCAAAGTGCTAGTGGTAGGATGGCGTTTCTGAATCAACAAGGTAGGCAATATTGACATCATGATGAAACCATCAGTCCTGCATTAGCGTCACGCTAATCTCATATACAAAGATCTTAACTTCTCCATCTTTCTTCTTCACTTTCATTTTTCCTTGTCCAAAGATTCTGCAAAGATACGTTTTCGATCAGTTGCACCATGTCATTGTTGTTCTGCGAAGCAAAAGATTCTAGGCAATTGCCTGCTTGCTCACTTATGAACCATATCAGCAATAATGAGGGCCAAGTTACAGCACAAAGATCAGTATAATAGACTGAAGCAATATACGAGCAGATTCATGGGGAAGGGCTTCAGAGCTTGGGAGTCCTTCGCCTCGAGGCGAAGCTACTCAGGTTTGGCTTGCCCCAACCCCGACAGCTCAATTGGACTCTGCTTCCCTTTCTTATTTCGAGTTCAACGTTCTTTCCGGAAAGGTTTTTGTTACTCCTTATTGTGTATCTAAGTATCGACCCTTTAATCTGGACTACCTGTGCGAATATTGATGCTTGTGAACGACCGATTATCGCCCCACCTGGAACTTTTATCACTGTTATTTCGCCTGTAATCTTGAAACTCGGCTACACCAGTCTGTCTATCTGCTGCCATGGTCGCTTGTTTCTGCGACTGGGGTCGAATTGGCTGGCCTCTTGATCCCCCAGCCAACCTGAGTGCGGCCTCCTCTTGGGTGTTGTTTTAAGTCTCTCTGCTCGTTTTCGCACTTGATCCGTCGCTCGTTTCGCCTACGGGGTTCTACGCCGCTTTTCCTGCAGATTTTTCCGCAACATTGCCTTGACCTTCAGTTTGCTTTTTCTGCACAATCCCCAAAGTATACGGATTCGCGCAGAGAGGACAGCTTTCGACCGCGGGCTCATGGTCAGGCACGGCTGTGATGGTTGGGCACGTAAGACCTTTTGGCGCCCTCTCATCGTTGACATCTGCGCTCATGAAGTTCGTGCTGTTGAGGTCCATGTCTAGTCCCTCACGAGTCCACGTAAGAAGCCTTGGCTTGAATGGTGGTGAATAATGATTTTCAGGATGATGAGAGGTGAAAGTGGGGCAGCAGACGGGATTCGCTCTGATGTAGATGCATTCACAATTCCTGTACCTTTTGTATGAGGTGTGACACATCATGAGTAAGACTGAATAATTCGCGAAAGATATGTTTTCCGTTCATAAAGAACTGACTGTGCTATTCATTATGCTGATGGCTAGAATTTGGTGTGGAAACAAGCTGTCAACGCCGAGAAGTGCAAACCTCACAGAGCTTTATAGACTCTGAACTACATGATGCACGGCTTCCATGCGTGTCGGAGAAAACAGACACGTGAACGAGAACTTATTCAGGCCGTGAATGATGTTGCCTACGAAGCCTTGCTCCGAGCCAGGCAAACAGTACATCGTCTTTGTTTCCGGAAGCCGAAGCCGAATCGGAATCTGATATTTCAAAGCATGTTGGTCAGACAAGTCGGCCAGACAAGTTGGCCAGAAGACATTGCAGCTGTGGCGCAATCATACCAAGGACGAATGAACACAGCTTCTTATACCGAGCCTTGATCGTGGGGTTGACTCTATAGCTCACGATATAGACCGTCGCCTCGTCCGGAGTAAAACATAGGGTAACATCGTGTCTACGGCCTCAGGACTGCATTCATTACGGATAATGCTTCAACTTTATTCTACATTTCTATTACTTTCCGTACGATATTCGTGTGGGCTGGTATCCAGTCTTGGGTTTCAGCAAAGCTTCTCATGTTCCCACTTATCAGCTTCTGTCAATCCCATCCCATTGACGCTGACGTGGACTCCGCCAACCCACTTCTTCTCCTCTTACTCGCCGCTCCATCTCCCCTCCTCTCCACCATTTCCCGCGCACGATTGACCCTACCTTCAACCCCTCCCCCCCTTTCACCCGAGCTACCCTCAGCTCTATCCACCAACTCGCCTCCAAACCCCTCCACAGACTTACCCCCCGCCGCCTTTCCCTTCCCCTCCTTCCCCACCCCCCCTTCCGCCGTCTCACCAAGCAATTCCTGAATCCGCGCCGCCTTATCAAAACTATACTCCACCCCCTTCACCTTGAGAAACTTGACCGCGCCCTCGCTGTCGCACAAATCACACGACTTCATGAGGTCCGGTACGAGACAGAGACCGAGATTGGGACAGTCGAGCCCCGTGGGCACGATGTCGTTGCTGTCGTTTTGCACGTCGACGCTCACGTAGTCGATGCCGTTGAAGAGGAGGTCGAGGCCTTGGCAGTGTTTTGTGAGGAGTTTGGGTCTGAAGGTTGTTTTGCGTTTGTTTTCGGGGCGGGCGGTGTAGAGGGGGCAGAGCTTGACGGTGTCGGAGATGTAGACGCAGTCGCAGATGGGGTCTTGGTAGTGGTATGTTTTACACATGTTCTTTCCTTTCTTTTCTGGTGCCTGGAGTAATCTAAGATGCTTTTACCAGGAACTCGCAGCAGTATGAACAGCAAATGCTTTTAGATCTCCAGGTCGCGCAGGCAACAAGAAACGACACACGGCACAGAAAAGCGTACAATTTTCTCGAAACGTCGGGATGACCGGGTGAGAATGTACGAGAATAACGTCCATATCACTCGGCCTTATGTCCCGACGCTTGGTGTTGCCAATGCCCTGAGTGAATATGATCCTGCGAAAGATCTCTTAGCTGCGTGGAATCTGTGTGTCGTTGCCACACGATTAGGAAATAAGGAAAGGGTATATCAGATGACTATAAACCGGGGCAGAAACCAGAGCAATAGGCGATTTGCGAAACATCTTGGGCATTGGGCAACAAAAGAAACTTCTATGAACGATGATACAGACTGGCAAGATCCCTATCTATGGGAGGTGCCTCTAAAAATCCCAGTAGCTCCTGCACGATGCAAAATAAATACCTTAATCTCCGGCCCAGAACCTTTTCACGCCCTTGCTTTCCATGAACGTGACCCCAGGTCCAGCAACGGCCTTTAATGAGATGAAGCGAAATACTCAAAGATCATCATCATACTGATCCATCAAGCCATTGGCTTCGGCGTCTCGACCACGGCTGCTCGTGGGCAGCTGATTGTAGCCTCGGCGTTGGGGAATGAAGCGCGCGCAGGAGGAAGTCAGGATGACGAAGACGTCCTGTCGATTCTGTCAGAGGCGATGCTCACACGGAGCGTTTGGCTAGAGTTGGGCTTACGGAAACGAAGGCAAAGATTCCAGCCCAAAGGGTGTAATTGGGCAGCTGCCGCCAACCCCTTTGGTGCATGACCGTGCGCTGATATGCGATACCACCTAGAAGATAGACGGCCGCCGCGATCAACGCAATAACCCCGAACACACCACCCGGGCCTAAGGTTTGTTGCGCCTCACTGACGCCTCCACAGGCGGCCACTGAGCGAGCTTCGAAGAAGAACGTGCACTCGTCGGGGTCGGAGCCGATGAACGAGAGATGGACCTTTGACGCAAGCGATTCTCGATCACAGGTGAACGAGATCAGCGTTGACTTTCGTCTGACAGGTTCCTTGCTTTTGGAGCTCTTGTGTTTCTTGCGGTCATCGTCCCGATCATCTTCATCGTCGTCGTCATCGTCGTCGTCGTGTGGGACGTTCAGCTTACGCGGGAGAAGGCGGTCAGATTTGGGCTCACAGGGTGAGCCGTTGGTGTAATTGAGGACGAGTTTGCGACCTCGGAAAAATGGCTCTGTCGATGCTTGCCTGTTTGGTGTATTGTTAGAAGTGTCTAGGGATTCTTTTCTGGAGGATATACCCCATCGAATATGTCTTCTTCCCAACCGTATAAAAAGCACTGACATTCTTCCAAAGCTCTTCTTTTACTCCGACCACATCCTCCATCGTCTCAATGACCGGCGCGCAGAAATTCATGGTGAAGTTCGTATCATAGTCGTAACCTCGTGCATGCCAGCTCTCTATTCGATCATCCTTGTGCGCCTTCTTATGATCTATCAATGGTTGAACTGAGATGGTGTTGAGGTCGTAGGTGTTGCCATTGGCGGGATTGTAGACAGTACATGGTTTGGTCTCTTTCGGGTCTGCAGCGAGGGTTGTAGAGCTGAAGAGGAGGGGGAAAAGAGCGGCGGGGAGGTTGGGGCGCATTGCGACCTCGAGCGGAGAATATTTCTATCAGGTCAAGGTTGCAACAGGCCACTTCTTCAGGTTTTTGCAGTATAATTGCATGGATTTCTGTGGATGGATATCGTCGGATATAATCAGGCAGTTGCTGAGCTGGTCCTTTTGGGGAAGAGGCGTTCATAAGCCCTGCATAAAAGTCAGCCCTGCATAAATCGAACTGTTGCAAAACGAGCTACCTCCATGATACGTTGTTCTTTCATTTTGTGGAAAAAGAACAATTGTACCCTTCACTTTGACAGACATACGAAACTGGAGATGCTTCTGAATTCCTACGGTAACGTCAACTAGATGGCTATACGCTTGGCGGACACTAAGCTCTCCGCCAAAGCGGACAAAACCAATAACCAAAATTGACCGAAGCCTATCATTGGGGCATCTACGACTCTGTTGAACTATCATTTGTTTGCTACCTAGTAACGTTCCTGCGCAGACATCTCTGGCTGCCCTATACCCTCGCCTTTACACCCTTTGAGCCTTACGATATTCAGGTTGAAGCAAGAAAGTGGTCGATAGGGCTCTTAAAACTGATCAGTACCGAGGTCATAGCATGGATGTTAGGATCCTAGTTCTTGACTTTGTGCTCCAGGCAGTTCTCCCTGGTGCAGTGGCTCATCTGGTGGGAGACTAAAGCACAAATCAACAGCAGATGAACATTATCTGGTTCTGCAGAACCTGGCTGGTTTTGCGCAGCATTCAGCTCTGCTTTGACTGTGGTCGGTACTGCTGCTGCTGGAGCTTTCGATTAAGAAGCTGACTTCTCTTCGTTGACTTTCATTTGGGACGACTATACGCGATTCATCACCGTGAACCTAAGCGTCGCCTTCTCATTTCAATTTTCCTGGACGCTCGTACCTTCTCGATGAAAGCAGGCGACAAAGAACAGCGAGATTTGGCAGCTGGTGAGCACTTTGGAAGACTAATCTACTGTTGGTTCATTGGCCGCGAACTCAACCGTTATGTGACCCTGCGTATATTCGGCATTATCCACATCAAAGCTTCCTGCGAGCTTCGGCTTGGCATGCTGGGTTGGGTCTTACTCAATCTGATTTTCTGAGTGTACCAGTATAAGGTCTATGGTTCTCTCAGTGACAACACCATGTTCATCACATGCTCGCTGGGACTACTTGTGTTTGACGCGCTCTACATGAACCGGCCGTTGTGACAATCATTGACATCATCACTGAAAGCCTTGGCTTCATGCTGGTCTTTGGAGATCTTGCGTGGCTCCCATTCATCTTTTCGTTGCTTGTTCGCAGTACCAGCTTCTTGGTTCCTAAAGTGCCCGCGGCGCAAAAAACTGGAAGCAACGTCTTGATTTCAGCTTGTGCGGTATGGCAAGAAATATGAATCATCTTAGCGAACGAGTTATGGCCTGATCATCTTGCCTGCCGACGGAGACTGCTGGACACATTTTGCAACCGAACTCTTCCGTGACTGACCATCCAGCTGATGGATCCGTACTTGGAGGCATACCAACGCGCTCTCCATTCGTACAAGGCGAGGGAAGAGATTGGGGCATGGCCATCACATACTTATATGTTATGTGTTTTCGCTTTTCTTCTGATCCATTGCGAGATAAAGGTCGATAAGAATTGCATGAGGAATTACGGAAAGAATTGAAAGGAGTACAGGACCACAGTCCCCTGGAGGCTCCTTTATCAGATTAAGAAAAGAAAAGTTGGATTCATTCGGTCTCAGAGCAAAGAGTCGTTCGAAATTTGCGAGCGGGACGACATGGCATTGTCGAGGGGACCTCGAACTAAGATACTATATCAAGTTCAACTTTTATGCAGAACTGGCAAGTATCAGCGCTGTCGCATTGCTGTTCTCGTGCTGTTGGTGCAAGACTCGTGATTTTTTCGACACGGTCACGCTATGCGCGTTTTCTTGACACGCTTTACGTTCGTGAATGGGAAGACCGCGCACACCTTAGTTCATTATGCAAGTATGACTCCCAAATGCATTTGCATTATGAATGTCTGAAACGTTCTGATAAGCCTTAGCAAAACGTTTCAGGCTAACTAACGAAGGGTAACGAAGTATTCCTCGCGGGCACGTACTCCATGAAGAATCTCGAACTTGGCCGGGGTTGATTGCTTTGCCGTAACTAAGCGCAGATAAACGGTCGCCTTCGTAACTCATCCCACGAAGAAGAAGAAGATCTTGCCTTCTGACACAACACAGCTAATAATTAGAAGCGCCCTCTCGGTATTTCGGACATTGTCTGGTGCAGAAGCATACTTTGTATATGGTAGGCATGACGAATACGTTATGGGAACATCGTGGCAAAATCCCCGGCGGTTATCGAGATAGTTATTCTAGTGTGAAGATCGACACATGGCTTTGATATTCGAAAAAAAGGAAAATTGGGGGAATCAATAACATCAATAACGAAAATGGCGTCTACAAGTACTGCTGCCACCAAAAAATCAAATGTCTCTGTCTGAAGATTCTGAAGACTGAAATAGACGCTTGAATTATCATACGTCGTTTGTCTGTATCGGTACGAGGAGGGTTTTCTGCACTGCGCTTTCGCCACCTCCGAGAATCTACAATTAGAAATTAGCGCTAGTGAAACGATCACCAACAGCGCACAGCCACCACTGATCAGCCACAAGACAGCTTTCAGCAAATCTTCTCATGGGCCATGAATATGATCGCTCACTTTACTCATGAGCAAACTTATTGCGTGAGAACTGATGAATGCGCGATTTGAAGGTATTCATACTTCATATACTTTGTAGAATAATAGTAGAACGACGGAAGAATGATGACTGCATATAAGGTAAGACCGAGACCGAGCGGCCAATGAGATCACGTAGCAGGGGTCTTCAACTTCAAGCTCATCCATCCTACCCCCAAGTTCCCTCTCCATCAGCGAATCTCGTCCAAGAAGCGGTCAAAGTACACCCACACTATCCTACGGACCTTTCAGCTATCATGGTTCTATATCGCGCACCAAGCCATCGAATGGTCATCCAAGCATCCCCCTCTCCGACCATCCCATATCGTCGCATGGCCTTGACATGTCGCCAACTGCTCGCCCTTCTTAATGCAGTAACAAGGCCGTTTGTGCTCTACACGTGAAGCTGAGAGGAGATTGACATTGTCGAACGCGGTAGTCGCCCCCCCCGCACCAGGGGCCCAGGGGGCAACGTGATGCTACTGCTGCCGCCGCCATGGCCCTCGCGGTGATCAGGAGGCATATTCGTTGATTCGTTTCATGCCGAGGCACGCAGATGCACCAGTAGCTTCAAATCTACAATAACACAATTCTGCACGCCACCACCCTTGGCACCTAAGGTAGGTACCTACCGGACTCGCTGCAGGATCCGAAAGGCCTTCCATCCTGCAGGCCACCAGTCCAAGATGTTAGAAAAACTGATACGTTCTATTTCTATTCGGATCGTTTGGCAGAAGTCTATATACTAGTACATGTGACTTTTGTTCTCCTGGGTACCGCTCTCGCAGTCAGGTTCGATTTGATGATGGTAAGTCATGATGTTTTTGTGCGATTTCCATGCTCGCGAACCATAGCAAGGCTATTTGCTTTGGGATTTTCCAGCGGAGCCAAGATAGATTTTCAAGTTTACTTCTACTGTTTAGCATGGGAAAAAGTCTTTTTTGGTTTCTAGTTGCATGACGGATCAACCCCGTCGGCAAGGCCTTGGGGGGGGCTGTGGAGGTCCAGCCTGGCGCGGCCTTTTTGCCGAGCTGGGCACAAGTGCAAGAATCAGCGCGCATCTACACAACCGTATACGTGTTTTGGGTTTACTTCCATAACAAGCTGCATAACACTTGCTGAATCCCAACTAAGACCTTGCATGATACCAAATCGTCCTAGTCTTGTGGGAAAAACCGACTGCGCTTACCCAGTCAAATCACTCCGCTCATTATAATATGATGCGACCCCCGCAGAATATCATACCCTTACTCCCTCATCCTTCTTCGGTGCCACCACATCCCATCACCGACTCTTTTTCTTTCCTCTTCTACCTATTCACATAAGGCGTGCACATTTACTTCCCTCTTCTTGGGACCGCCGTTTAATTTCTTCTTTTTCTTTCACCATTTCCTTCCTACTATTCCAATATTCTAACTCCCCCCTCTATGTTCCCCGTCATCTCGTTGACATAATCCAGCAACAGCATCACAATGCCGGCTCAACTACTACCCGCTTCTGCTGCTGCTTTCGCAACCCGTTCCGCCCCGAACATAGTACTCAACACCAAAGTAGATCCATGGTTGACCGCTACCCTCAAGAGAATAAACAAGATCAAGAGGCCGCTCAACAGTGTACCCCAGCACTTCCGATGCCTCACAGAGACACTTTCATCTTCTTCCGCCATATGGACTCTCTGCTCGCTCCTGCTTCCAAAGGCACCAGACTCGGAACTCGTGCATGATGATAACCCTTTGATAGAAGCCGTTTTCAATTACAGGATGGTCACCATCGAAGCTTATATCGTCCATGTCGACATGGTCTCGCAAAATGAAGTCGCTTTCAAGCTCACGCCAGAGACGATAGAGTTACTGGTAGAATTCCACAAGGAGGTCCACTCCAAAGACACTTCAGACCATACCTACAACTGGTCGGAGAAGGAGGTCCAACTCAAGAAATTGCAAGAGGATTTCGTACAGGCTGCGAACAAGTATGTTTACCGTACGAGTGCTATGGCTTTGGAAGGATTGGAAGAAGATGGTGCGGGCGAGTTGCTCTGCGGAAGGAGTGAAGAGGTCAAGACCGCCATCATGGGCATGTTCCTCCCACTTCTACCACCACCACCGCGACCCGTCGAAGCCGTCCACCCAACTCCAGTCCTCCCAAGCTCAACAGGCGTCGAGAGCTGGTGGCAGCCAACTTTACCCTCGCAATACTCCGCTGCACCAGAGTCATGGAAGTACGCTTCGTCAGGTACCGTGTATACATCAGCAGATCCTGGGTACGGAACCGGCACATGGACAAGCATGGACTTGGATCCCAACATGTACTTTGATGATGTCCCGGCTATGAACTCGCCGACCACGTCGTACAGCAGTGATCCATATACTGCGGAAAGCCCGAGTCCGCCTCAGTACTATAGCCTTCCGGTTTCATCGGCGTCAGCGTCTCAGGAGGTTCCCCTACCTAGCACGCTGACACAACAGTGTGGTACGAGTATGAGCGTTGGTGGCTTTGGTGGCCTCGGATGGGCCGACTACCAAAGCTTTGCGCCAATGCCTTATGCCATGTGAAAATCTCCCCGAGAAACATCGAGAATCGCCTCACAACATTAAGGGCTGAAGCTTAAGCCTCAGCAGGACCTTGAGCGGATCAAAGTTGTTTCACGAGCCTACGAGACGAACACTCGCCACTCACTTACAGGCGTCATCATCAGATTCATCGACATGGACTAGAGCCAGATACCCTCTTGTTTGCTTTTGTGTGGTTTGCTGCGTCATTCTAGCGAGCGTTGCTGTATATTTCGGTTTTCCTGCATCGGCAACGGCTGGCCCGGATCTCTACTTTCGCTTCTTCCAATCGACTATTTGGGAGGTCCAATACTGCATTTATACAAGATCGACGGCCTCACGGCAACGGAATTGGTGGATAAAACTTTCGGCCTTTTCTGTCTTTTTTCATTTCATCATGTCATCCCACAGGAAGCGCCCGACTCGAAGGTGGTAAGATCCCGAGAGTCGGTTCGCATACCTGGCGTCTTGTCTACTTCGGCACTGTGTGCCGGCTGGCTAGTAGGCGGACGATGACAATATCTAATAGAAGAGGGGAGCATACTGGTATGCGGGGTGGCTGCGTTGTTGCCAGTGGATGTCGGACTGGGTCGAGGTGGCTGACGCATCGAGGGAAGCCTGTGGCGGAACTTGAGGGAGGACCTGTGGTCTTCTTTGTCACCTTACTGGGGCTCGGGACGGTGGAAGCTGGCAGCAACGTGGACTGTAGGGTCATCTCCTACGCTTGGAACTGGGTTCTGGGATGCCAACCATGGATTGGGAGGAATCGGATGCTGGATACGAGCTGCGCTCTCTACATATAACTGTAATAAATATGTTAAATACAGACATTCTCACAGAGATTATTATTGCCCACTCAAGATAGTTGATATGAATGCTCACTTGTTTCTGCTTACGCAAGAAGCACATCAAGTATGCCAAGTCGGACTGGTAGAGATACCTATGTTGGAAAAGGGGAAAGGAATTGCCCCGTTTTCCGAAACTCGGGTGTCATCATCGGCATCCTGCAAAAAAGGCTGCCCCGTCTTGACAAACGAGCATGATTTGTAGCAACATCTTACCATGATTTTATGACATTTTGACTCGTTGTAAATAGCCAGCGTGTTTTTACATAGTCACTCCCTTCATCTAATTCTACCATACTCTTCCAGCAATCTGCCTGCACTCCAAAGAGTCCCTCACTTCTACTCCCTATCCTATTGACATCTTCCCGCTGTATATCTACCATCCTTTGAGTCCAGTATTAATTCCCTACCATGGCCGCCCTCCACAGCGCTCTCCGCTCTCTCAGTCCAACCCCCTTTTCCTCTGTCCCTAATGCAGAATCCGAAATTGTATCTTATCTACAAAACGCCTTCATTGAAGCCCAGACAATAATCGACTCAGTTCCCCTCCCACCTCCAACTGACCCCCTTGTCACCACCCGACCCCGCTCCTCCACCAGCGCGTCCATAGCCTCAAACGTCTCCGAGATCTCTTCTTCCTCCGCTCGTTCAGAACCGCTCGATCCATCCCATATCAGCTTACAGAAAGAATGGGGCAAGCCGATCAAATTAAATGCCAAGGACAATCCGCTGGGTATGGCGGTCTACAAGCTGGGGGGTAAGGACGGCAATGGCGCGTGGTTTGCTAGGAGGAGCGTACACGAGGGTCTGGGTTTCAAGAAGTGGAAGCTAGGTTTGCAGAGAGAGTTTCCGGAGTCGTTGGAGGTGAAAGGTGGGCCCGGGGAGGGGAATATAAGGGGAATTGGCGGGGAAAGAAGAGTTGAGAGGAGGGGCATCGAGGGAGTGGGGACTGTCGAGGGTAGGTCTTCGATCCTCGTGGGATGGAACCCGTATTGACGTGATGGCAGTGTATCATCTATCCGCACAGTTTCCGGGGCCTACAACACCGCGCGATTTCGTCACCTTGTTACTCACTTCATCCTCTGCTTTAAGTGAGCCGGAATCTTTGGTTTCGCGACCTGCTTCCCCGGCATCTGATGGTGCTAGAACGAAGACTCGACGATTCACCGACACCCCTAGGCACTTCATGGTCATCTCAAGGCCCTGCATACATCCTGACTGCCCACCGAGAGAGGGTTTCGTAAGAGGGCAGTACGAATCGGTCGAATTCATACGCGAGATACCTAGAAAGCCAAAGAAGTCATCATCTACCACAGATCTATTCAAAGTTACTCAATCACGAGAAGATGCGCCGCCTCTTGCGAAAGAAGCCCTTCTACGAAATGTGGAGCGCAAGCTTAAGGAATCCGGAGAAGAGTTGCTGGACGGAGACAATCAGCTAATGCCGGCTGCAGCAGAGGAGGTGGCTAAGGAGGCTCGAAAAAGAGGCAAGACCATTTCCTTCGCTGGCTCTCGAGGGCCTTGTGCCAAGGGAGAAGCAATGGATGATCCTGACGCCCATGACGATGCTGAGAATAACCCGGTAGAATGGGTCATGATTACAAGAAGTGATCCAGGAGGAAGTGTGCCACGATTCATGGTCGAAAGAGGGACTCCCGGAAGTATTGTAGCTGACGCTAGCAAGTTTCTCGATTGGGCGTGCAAGAAAGAACATTCACAGGATGAAGTTGAAGCGCTGGAGAAGGGAGATGTGAATCATATGCAGAAGAAGACGCGCGAAGAGCTTGAAGCTTACAAAACCAACGGACATTTGGCTGGATTGGAGGACGAGGCTGAGCGGACCGAAGCGCCTGAATTAAAAGTTGCTCGGCGTGCAAGCATGGAGATGGCAACAGCACCAGGAGATACGGTCCATCCAGAAGGATTGGTAGCTACAGTGGCCAGTGCTGCCTATGCCGGCCTTGAGAGCTATGCCCCTCAAGCTGTCATTGATCGTCTTCCAGGTCATCAGCATACGCGGTCTATGCAATCCATCGATGCAGTAACAGGCGTGCCCAACGGCACAATTGCCACCCTCAGCCGCTCCGTCAGCTCCGCCTCCAGCTCCAGCGCCGTTTCCTTTGCCAGCGCCGAAGACCATTTCGACGACACACTTTCCACCAGATCAACCACATCGCAAACCAAGTCTCCGAACGCAAAAGACGCGGCCGCAATGTCACCGCACGAAAAGGAACTCGCAAAGCTCAACGAGCGCAAAAGGAGGCTCGACGAAACCCTGGCCAAAGCCCGAGAAAAGGAGCTGAAGGACAAAGAGGAGCTCACTTCCAAAGAGCAAGAACGAATCAAAAGGGCCGAAGAGAGACACGCCAAAGAAGTAGCGAAGCAAGAAGAAAAGTACAAAAAGGAAGTCGCGAAATTAGAAGCCAAGCGCCAAAAGGAGACTGCCAAGGCCGAAGAGCGCAAAAGGAAGGAGCAGGACAAAGATGAGAAGAGGCGCTTGGCCCGGGAAAAGGACGAAACGAAGCAAGAGCTCGAGGTCGTGAGTAAAGAGAGGGATATACTCCGGGAGCAGGTCCGGGCGCTGCAGAGGGAGAACACGGGGCTGGTGCTCAGGTTGGGCAAGACGGAGGAGGGTAAAGATGTGTTGAGGGAGGTGAAGAGGGAGATGGAGGATGGGGTAGGGAGGAGCAGGAGCGGGAGCGGGAGTTTGAGGAGGGAAAAAGGGGGGAAGGAGGCGACGGTTATGGCGGGGGAGAAGCTGGTGGATGGGGAGAGTATGAGTGGTTAATGAAAAGCATGAGCGTCTCTTTCCTTTTCGATATTGTGCGCTTGCTTGCACACTCTTTTCTGTTGTAAAAACTATGCCGTCGTCCTGATCCACGACCTCTAGTGAGAATGAGAGAGAGCAAATCATGACAAATTTTAAGCCCTCCATCTATCTCGTTCAGCATAAAGCTCGTGAACAGTGTACAACCAATAGATGTCGTCCTTACGCGAATGAGATTTCATTCTAAACCCTCTCTTTCTATGATGACGATAATGCAAAGGACATCGAGTCGTAATTCAGCAGATGCCGCGTCCGATACCTTATGACTGCTCTGGCATAATGTGCCACCGTCTCCTTTCCAGATAGAATGCACTGCGGCCACACGATAGCATCTTATCTCTCCGCTCACCACCAGACTCGGCTGCCATTCACTCTATCAAAATCCAAACCCCCCCGGCATTCCCCCCGGAAAGCCCGCCCTCTGCCTCGACCTCCCGCCTCCACCACCAGCCGCACCAAACGGACTCCCTCCTCCCATACCACCAAAGGAGAACCCACCGCCGCCTCCTCCAGCGCCACCCATCATGTTGAACAGCATCTCCGGACTGATGTTCATACTCGCGCCCCCTTGCATCGGGAAGCCACCGCCCTGTTGTGCAAACATCTCGCTAGGGTCGATGAGGTCTTCGCCGCTGTCATACCGTGCACGTTTTTCCGGATCGCTCAACGTCTCGTACGCTTCTCCAATGTCCTTGAACCTCTCCGCCGCACTCTCGTCATCGGGGTTTTTGTCCGGGTGATGCACAATCGCCAACTTCCTATACGCCTTCTTAATGTCATTGTCATTGGCATCCTTCTCCACTCCAAGGATCTTGTAGTAATCCTTGCGTTTCGCTTTCTTGAGCTCGAGCTCTGCGTTGCGGATCTCCTTTGCGATACCAGGCTCCTCGGGGTAAGATTCGGCAATGGCTTTGTACTCGTTGACGGCGGTTTGCCAGTCGCCGGATTCGCCAAGGGCGCGGGCTTTGGTCTTGCGGGCTTTGACGTAGGAGGGATCGAGAGAAAGGGCGCGGGTACAGTCCGAGATGGCGGACTTGTAGTCCTTGAACTGTAATGAATGTCAGACGTTGTAGCTATTTGAAAGAGAAGGTACTAAATAATATACCTTTATCGATGCCATGGCTCTGTTTTGTAGTATCTTAGAGTTCGTACCCTTGTTGTTCGGGTCGATCTCCAGAGCCTGGCTGTACAGACTGACGGCTTGCTTGTATCTGCCGCCCTTGAAAGCTGTGTTGCCTTCTTCCTTCATTCGATCCAGCTTCTGTACCATTCGGAGGTATTTTACGCCATCTTTGAAGTCTGGGTCGCAGTTCAGGGCTTGCCGGAAATGTTGCAAAGCCTTCTCGTTCTCCCCTTGACTGTACAGAGCCCTCCCTCTCAACACCAATGCCTCTGGATCTTGGTTGTTCTTGCGGAGTAACGACATTGCCACGTTTTGCGCCTCACCCAGTGCATTGGGGTTGCCCATCTTCAAGTAGGCTTCTCCCCGCAGCAATTGCCATTTTCTTGGCTTCTCAACACCAACTCCCAATCCTCGCTCCGCTTGATTCAGTGCGTGAATTGCCATAGAGCCAGTGGTTCCTTCTCGTATAGCATCTTCTGCTCGTTTGATGTCGGTCAGCATCGATTGTGCTGGTGCCCGGTCTTGTTGTTTCACTGGTTGAACGGAGGCTATTCGGTCGAGAGCATCATTGGCTTCCGATGGTCGACCAAGGCTGGTGTATATGCGGGCTAACCGGTGAAGGACCTTTGGATTCTGTGGTTCTATCTCATCCGCGGTCTTTGAGTCTTCGAGTGCTTCCTCGAATCGATTTGCGGACATGTAAGCAGCGGCTCGGTTGGAAAGGTACGTGACCGATTGCGGTTCAACAGTGAGGGCTGGAGTGTGCGGTAGACATTAGCGAACCTTGTACATGAAGCAAGGCGGAGACCAAGGATTGGGCGGCGATTTCTCACCTTTTGTGTACTCTTGGGCGGCCCTTGTATAGTCCTTTGCTTTGAAGTACTTGTTCCCTGTAGCCTTGCACACCTCAGGATCATATGCTGGCTTTGGCGGCGGTGATGGCGTTTGGTGTGGTGGAGGTATGGGACTGCTATCGCCATTCATTTGCTCGTCATCCGGCGCTCCATTAAGATGCTGATTTGTTCCTGAGGTATCGGAATCGACATCCATTCGATACATTTCCTCATCCTGCTCGCTATCTGAAGACATTGCCGAGCGACGGCGCTCCCGCTCTTCAGGCGGTAGATTCAAAGGATGTATATCACTGGAATAATGTGTGCCTTTTGTGCTTCGTGACCAGGAACCTTTTTTGTATGTTTGCTCCCTTTCCCGGACGGACTTTGTTGGTGAATGTGTAGAGGATCTTGCAGCAGACTTTGTTGGAGATTTGCGTGGTGAAGAACGTGAGGATGACGTTTTGTTATTGTTATTTTCTTTGGTGTCAGGCTCTGTCTTCTTCTTAGGTGATGAGGATTTAGTGAAAAGGCCCATAAGTGTTAAATGGCGCCGGGTAGGTGCGACAAGGTGGAAGGGAAGGTTTTCGTGCCCCCAAGGCGATCCCTGCAGTAAGCTCGGATTATACCTTCTCTAGAAGCATGGCACCAAATATGCATGCGTCGTCCGAATATCTTTCTTCTTCAGTTCTTCCTCAACTCTTGCCCAAAACAGCTGGGGGACGAAAAACAGATTTCAAAGCGGTTGGAGCTCTAAGCTTGGCCTCACTGTTGGACAAGGCTCGCTTCTCCGCTTCGAGAAGGTTCTAATGTTCGCTTTTTGTTTGGGCGGTAGCCGATTGTATCGCGAACACTTTGACTACCAATGTAAGGATGGTGGACCTATCACACCGACGGCTGCTATTCAAAACTCACGCGCTGAATGGCTCAAGACAGATGCTACATGCAGTATCTTCAGTCATGTTCCTCGTATTATCATGCCTGCATTATTTTTCCCTGTAACCGAATCCTTAGTCCGTATCTGGGTCTCACCCTCTCATCATCTCATCCTTCTCTACACTTTAGGCAAGGCTTTTTTCCGTAGAGCACCTTATATCTTCTACCCAGCAAATACACCTCCCCCACTATCTCCACCCAAGTTCAGACTGCCCGATTTGCTAGAAAAAGTCAGTTGGCTCTCCCCTTCCCCTCTGACAGCCTCAACGGTCCTCTTAATCCAGCCCTTCTTGTCGTCCCTGACGACTTTTACTCCATCCCAGTCTAGATCGATACTCCCACTCAAAGTACTGCCCTTAATCATCCCTTGCCACTGTGCTGGATACCACAGGCTCACACTTCCTGATAAGCCGTGGTGTTCGGAGTAGAGCTTGTTGATTGGATCATTAGGATGTGAGAGGGATGAGTGGACGGTAATGTCGGTGCTGCCGCTTTTGCAATGCGTGTTGATATCAGTCCGGGAGTCATTGTGACCGTAGGGATATAAATCTGCGTTGATACGTCCGTTAAGTGTCCGCAATGAAGTGTATGAGCCATGCAGAAGTGTAGCATCTATACCACCGTTGAGCGATCTGAGTGTCGCTTGGTAGTCGCGAGCGGGGACCGAGATCGTGGATGTTAAGGCGCGAATTGAGCCACTCTTGGAGGAGAGGCGGAGGATAGCTGGCTGAACATTATCCTCGTCGGCATCTTTGGGTTCAACATCGATATCGATGGATCCTGACATGGTCGAGATGTCCAACACGTCATAGAGAGGGTACGAGCCAGAGACTGAGCCAGAAGTGAGATGTATAGTTGTCTCACGGGAATTGATGTCGAGGGTTGGAGGCTCATCCGTGGAAAGTGACGAGGATGTAGAGTGTACATTGATCTATCGCACGGTTCAAAGTTAGTAATTCACCATAACCACCAGAATGCAAGCTGAGTTAGAAAACATTCGCTCTGGGAATAGTATGGAAGCTGAAAACCAAAAGTGCTATTGCCGGAACGTCTTGCAACTTCGTAAAGATGATGTACAGGACAACATAGCACAGAAAGGAGCCGTACCTCGGTACAATTTGTGACGGCATAGTCTAGTCCAGGGAAAAACGTGACTGGGAGGGTCTCGGTATTGACAGCAAAGTTCTCAAGGGTCGTTCCCGAAGGTATTGATATGGTGGCAGCAACGTAGATGCACGGTAACTCAGCTCCACCGGCTGACTCTTTCGGCGTCCTTCTTGGCGTTTTGACGGTCAGAGCTGAGCCTGACTTTACGATACTCAAAGACTCGGAGGCTGTAAGCTGAGGATCGGAGCTCCTAATGTCAAGAGCGATTCTGATGTTTGAGCCTGAATCCTGCTTGAGAACTTCAACCTTGCCGACTGTATGTACGAAATCAAACTCGAGGCCATGGCGTTTAGAATCGTGAGATTCTTGGCCAAACGCAAGGTTGGTCGGCTTGTCGAAGTCAAAGCTCAAGGTTTTTCGATATTTGGTGCCCGGACAAGTCTTGGGTATTTCCCCATAGTAGTTACGATGGCCTGCAGGACTCTACAGCGTCTCTTAGCGAGCTACAGGCATAGTCTTTCTGACAGATCAACTTGCCTTGCTACTTTGGGATCCAAAGAGCTCCGAGGTAATGGTCGGTGCCATAAAAATGACAGTGATAATAAGAGCCCATTTCACAAATACTCCAACTAGAGACGCAGGTCCTGCTGAATGAGATGCCACGGAAGAGGAATGAGTAGATGGTTTTAGCCCATCCTCGGAGTCATGTGGATAATCTTCAAGGTCCTGGGGATTGTCGTCTGAGAACAAGATAATTGGGCGGCCCATGATACTGGAAGAAGAAGAAGTATGAAAGTAAGAACAAAGTAAGGACAACAGATTAGGTTATATTAGGGAACTTGTAAGCTTGTGAATGCTCAAAGGCAAAGGTCTTTGCGTAGATAGATATACATACAAACCCCACAAGGCAGCAACGACGGATATTAGAGAGGAAGCTTATCAGTGCGTGGATTGTCAATGATGTTCTGCGAGCTGAAAATCAATCCAAAGAAACCCCGCAGGCCAGACTGTTAATCGTGCCCCACACTCAGCCTCGTTCCTCGGCTGAGTGCTACCCAGCCATAGACAAATTTCAGCCATACGCAAA